>QJPP01002151.1:0-43088 GCA_003996215.1 Jaltomata sinuosa | reverse complement strand
ACAGTCCGCGGTAAAACAGTCATAACTCTTTACTCCGAGATCATTTGGACGTGAGGTTTTGTGCGTTGGAAACTAGACTCGTAGACCTTCGATTTGGTATTTCGGGGGACTTCTAACTCTTTATATATTGAGAGAAAAGCCCTGATACATTTGACCCAAAGTTCAGAAAATTTATTAAAGGTCTTACGATATCTTTTGTTTTTTTGCTTGACTTCAAAACTTAAACGTGGAAATGACCGGAAGGGTCATTACAACTTTAAACATATTCAAACCTTTTTAAAAAATTGTTAAAAAAATGGATTAGTAGTAAGTTCTAAAAAGATTAAGTTATTTCAATACGCTATTAGATTTCTTGGTCATGACTTATATCAAGGAACCTATAAACCCATTTGTAGAGCCATAGAGTTCTCATCCAAATTTCCAGATGAATTAATTGATAAAACACAGCTCCAAAGATTTCTAGGAAGTCTCAATTATGTTGAGGATTTTATTCCAAATATTAGGCATATTTATAACCCTCTTTATCAGTGTCTTAAGAAGGACCCAGTCCCATGAGGATAAGAGCAGACTAAGACAGTTCAAAAAATCAAATCTATAGTTCATAAACTTCCGTGTCTAGGAATACTAAATCCAGAGGAATTCATGATTGTAGAAACTGATGCCTCAGACATAGGATACGAAGGCATCCTTAAACAAAAAGTTTCTCTAGAAACTCCCGAACAAATCGTAAGATTCACTTCAGGTTTATGGAATAATGCCCCAAAAAATTATAGTACCACTAAAAAGAAATTTTTGGCTATAGTACTATGTATTACCAAATTTCAAGATGATTTAATAAACAATTTTTTTTTGTTAAGAGTAGACTGCAAACCAGCTAGGGGTGGCAATTTTAGCCCATATTAATGAAATGAATCCATTTAATCCATATTTAATGGCTTGGATCACTCATATTTTAATTGCGTAAATATGGGCTTCAAACTATTTTAAGAGCCCCTACAAATATGCTCAAAATGGGTAAAATATGGGTACCCATATAGACCCATAATAGATCATTTACTTCTACCCAAATTCTTAATTGTGCTAAAAAATAAAAATTCTACTTTTAATTTTTTATTTTTAAAAATACTAATTTATTTTTCAAAAAAAATGGAGAGTGGGTGGGGCTTAGATGGGGGGGGGGGGGTGGGCTGGCAGGAAAAAAATAATCTTTTCTAAAAAACATTAAAAAATATATATTTTTTAAAAAACATACAAAAATTTGGGAGTGGATGGGGGTGGGGGGTAAAATTTATTTTTGAAAAACATAAAATTATTTTTTTTGAAAAAATAAAAACAAATTAGGGGTGGGTGGGTGGAAAGTGGTGGTGGGTGGGGGTAGAATTTTTTTTTTGAAAAATATTAAAAAAAATTTTAGAAAAACAAAAAAAAATAGGGGTGGATGGGTGGAAGGTCGGGGGGTGCTCGGGGGAGAGGGCAGGGGGTAATTTTATTTTTTTTTGAAAAACATAAAAAGAAACTTTTTTTTTGGAAAAACAAAAAAAATTAGGGTGGGTGGGTGGGTGGACGGCGGGTGGGAGGTAGGGTGGGTGTGCGGCGTGGGGGGAGGTAGAAGTGGATGTGAGGCGGCTAGAACTTTTTATTTTTTTTGAAAAACATAAAAAAAATTGTTTGATTTTTATGTAGAATCACTCTTTTATTATATTAGAGTACTAAATAGTTTGATTTAATATGAACGAGTTGATATGCATACAACATTTAGAAGGCTTAAAATTTTATGGCTTAGGGAAAGTGGGTTAGAACCATTTTGACCAAATCCATATTTGACCAAATCTATATTTACCCATATTTATATGGGTGGATTGCAATCCAATCTATTTTAGCTCAATTCATATACAATCCATCCAAATCCAATCCAATCCACCCATTTGTCACCCCTAAAAGCAACCAAAGATGTTTTACAAAAGGATGTTAAAAATTTAGTTTCTAAACAAATATTTGCTAGATGGCACGCTTTATTATTCATCTTTGATTTTCAAATAGAATTTATAACAGGGAAAAATAATTTTTTTCCCGATTTTTTAACAAGATAATTTTTACAGGGAAATAATGTGACCCGAAATCCCGGACTTCAAACCTGAAGAAAAAATGAAATGACCTTTTTAAGTAGTGGATGAACCAAGACCAGATAATAGATATTAAGTTCTGGCGGATTTTCCACATCTTCCAAAAGCTATCATTCCTTAACCATTAAAAGAACCTATAACCAGTTTGAGAAAAATTACAACCTCTTAAAACAGTTTTCAGAGAAGATTCCTCCACCACAGGAAATAAAGGTATAACTATCCAAACCAAGGATAGTTATGAAATGAAACCACCAGAGAAATATGCTCAGGCAGTCCTCTCAACTACCCCGGAAAGGAACATGGAGAAAATTACTCTAAATAAAAAGCAATTTGAAATAACAGATTTGCAGGTATTGCCGATCGTGACGCTTGATAAAAGATACGAAGGTTTCAGAGTACCAGACATGTTAAAACCTTGCTATGCAAATCAGAATTATGTGGAGATAGAGGATCCCCTCAAAACCTGAAGATATTATGAGTTCATTTTAACCGATACCGATTCAGTGGAAATCGAGCACAAATTAGAAGATGATAATAATCTAGATAGTATTCAATTCTCAAAGTTCACAATTAATAGAATTTTAAGCCCTTTTAAATGGTTCAAGGATCATTTACATACCCCCATTCCTCTATCAAAAGTTCATCAATCCCAGACATACAATTTGTATGATTATAAGGCGGCCTGATACAAGTTCATGTATGTTAGGCCCAATACTCACTCATGGTTTGTGAAATATTCAGAGGAGATGAAAAATGCAGTGATTCCCAGATGGTTTATGAGTGATGGAGCCAATTTGGAGGAAATAAACAGGTATTGTCAACACATTTTTAGACGCAGTTTGAGAAATTTCAGGTAGAGTAGAATATCTCCACCCTACCAGAAAATGTCAAATTGTGTAAATTCTTTATTCCTAAAAGAATTTCCTATATTATTTATTAAGTTTGATATTCATGAATTTGAAAGGATCAAATATTTGAGTAAGACCATTAGAATCAAAGGTTGTACACCAACAGTCTGAGATAATACAAGAGCATCAAGTTCTTGGTCACAGAGAGAATCCCAACTATTCAAAGAGGAATTAAAAAGGAGGCTCGAAGAAGCTTTATCAAGTTTGAACAAGGATACCGAACTAAAAAAATAATGGAGTTATTAGATAATGCATCCTCACATTCAAGCGAGCCCAATAATGGAGATATGATGGAACCGCAAAGAGTAGCTCAAGCTTATCTCCTCAACTAAAGAGAAGAGACGGCATGCCCTTTCAGCAAAATAAAAAGTCACTACAAGTCAAGAGGTATAAGAGCTGCACAAAAGGACAAATAGTTATGGCATCTGCACAATATTATGAAAGGAAAGAATCAAAAGGCACAAAAATCAGCAACAACACAAAGAGTAAAAAGACAGCAACATTAAATGCCAAAGTGAATAAAAAATCAACAAAAACACAAACAGTAAAGAGACAGCAACATTAAAAGCCAAAGTTCCATTTTCAAGAATGCAATTTCCAACAAGATAAATATGATAGCTTATATATGTGTAAAATTAAGTCTTCCACATGTAGACACGTGTTAGATAAATAGCATTAGTAGTAAATTGAGTCAGCACTTTTATATACATATAATATTAAGTCTGCCACATGTTGACCATGTTAGATAAATAGTATTAGAAGGAAATTGAGTCAGCACTTTGAGGTCTATTTAAGACCTTTACTTTGTATGAAGAAGGGCATTCAGAAATTCACACACACTTCTACATTGCCCACTATTTTCCTCTATATACTCAATCTTTCCTTCTACTCAATAAAAATCTTTTCTTGTAAGTATTTTCTCTTTTCTCTACTGTTGTTTTAATTTATTTTCAAAATAAATTTTTGTAGTATCTTTTGTTTAATTTTCTTACTGCTCTTTTGCTTGTTAAATACTCCTACTGTTATTTTCCTACTCTTTTCTGTTAATATTTTCAAATTATATCTATGATCCATTTTATGGTAGATTTATCCGATAATAAAGAGAAGAGTGTTACGACATTTCTAATGAAGCACATCTTCTCTCGATTTGGCACCCCCCGTGTTACCATTAGTAATTGAGGATCCTACTTTTGTAACCAATTGTTTAGTTCTTTTCTTGAGAAGTATGGTGTCAAGCATAAGGTCATCACTCCGTATCACCCACAAACAAGTGGCCAAGTTGAAGTATTCACTAGGGAGATCAAGTCCATTCTCACAAAAACAATGAATGCCAATAGAATGGATTGGGCACAAAAATTGGATGGCGCATATTAGGCCTATAGAACCACCTACAATACCCCCATTGGCATGTCTCCATACCAAATGGTGATTTTTAAATCATGTCATCTCCTTGTGAAGTTGGAACATAAGGCCATGTGGGCTTTAAAAATGCTGAACCTAAATTAGGAAAAGGCTGCTCATGCTCGGGTTGAAGATCTTAACTAAATTGATAAATTCTGGATGCGGGCCTATGAAAGTTCTTCTCTATATAAAGCTCGAATGAAGCACTTCCATGATTAGAGAATACTGAATCCAGAATTCTCTTTCGATAATTGTGTGTTTCTATTCAACTCTAGGCTTCATCTCTTCCCGAGCAAGCTGAAGTCTAAGTGGTTTGGCCCTTTCAAGGTATCCCAAGCCTTTTCAAATGGAGCAATTGAACTAGAACAAAAAAATGGATCAAAATTTAAAGTGAATAGCCTACGAGACAAGCAATAATTGGGTGTTCCAGAAGAGGTCACTTTTATAGAAGTGACTTACCTCGATGAACCATGGTTATGAGATACCCCCGTCGAGCTGTGACATCAAACTAAGCGCTTCTTGGGAGACGACCCAAGTGTTCCTCTTATTTTTGGTATTTTCTTTCTTTATTGTTTTGTTGTTTTTGTTGATTGTTAGGTAAAAGGTCATAGAGGTGTCATTGGAATACTTAGAAGGCAAAAATTCCACCTGCATGGAAATAGGCAAAATGAACTTGCAGAATCGAGCCTCGCATGTGAAATGCCCCTTGCGGAAAGAATATCCCTCATCATCTGTGGCCACATGCAAACACACCTGTGTTTCATAGGTGTAATTCTACATCACACACATCCCAATGCAATGGGGAGGAAGATCACTGGCATCTTTGATTGAAAATAAAGGTTCACATTCGACCAACCATGCAAAACGCATTAACCCCGATTTTGGAAGTTGAATTATTCAATGTTTAGGGAATAGATTTTATGAGACCCTTTGTGAGCTCTTATGGAAATACCTACATCTTCATTGATGTGGACTATGTTCCAAATGGATAGAAGCGGTGGATTTACCAAAGAATAAAGGGAAGAGTGTTACGACATTTCTAAAGAAACACATTTTCTCTTGATTTAGCACCCCCCCGTGTTACCATTAGTAATTGAGGATCCTACTTTTGTAACCAATTGTTTAGTTCTTTGCTTGATAAGTATGGTGTCAAGCATAAGGTCATCACTTCGTATCACCCACAAACAAGTGGCCAAGTTGAAGTATTCAATAGGGAGATCAAGTCCATTCTCACAAAAACAATGAATGCCAATAGAATGGATTGGGCACAAAAATTGGATGACGCATATTAGGCCTATAGAACGACCTACAAAACCGCCATTGGCATGTCTCCATACCAAATGGTGTTTTCTAAAGCATGTCATCTCCCTGTGGAGTTGGAACATAAGGCCATGTAGGCTTTAAAAATGTTGAACCTAAATTAGGAAAAGGCTGCTCATGCTCGGGTTGAAGATCTTAACGAAATTGATAAATTCTAGATGCGGACATATGATAGTGATTCGATCTTAACAAAATTGATAAATTCTAGATGCGGGAATATGATAGTGCTTCTCACATAAAGCTCGAATGAAGCACTTCCATGATCAGAGAATACTGAAGCGAGAATTCTCTCTCGTTAATTGTGTGCTTTTATTCAACTCTAGGTTTCATCTCTTCCCGAGCAATCTCAAGTCCAAGTGGTTTGGCCTTTTCAAGGTATCCAAGACTTTGCAAATAGAGCCAAGGACTATCATACTCACTGTCTTCTGACTCAATGCATCCGCTACCACATTTGCCTTACCTGGATGGTACAGAATAGTGAAGTCATAGTCCTTATGTAACTCAATCCATCTCCTCTGCCTCGAGTTAAGCTCTTGCTGACTCGTGATATACTAAAGACTATGGTGATCGGTGAAGATATCATAGTGAACCCTATATAAGTAGTGCCTCAAAATATTGAGCGCGAAGACTACCGCCGCTAACTCCAAGTCATGAGTGAGGTAGTTGCGCTCGTGAACCTCAGCTGCCTTGACGTATCTGCTATCACATGACCCTGCTGCATCAACACACAACCAAGACAAAACCCAAAAACATCATAATACACCAAAAAGCTCTGACCCTCAACTGGCAAAGTCAACACTAGAGTGAAAGTAAATAAGTCCTTAAGCCTCTCAAATCTATTCTCGCACTAATCCGACAATTGAAATCGGACATCCTTCTTAGTCATCCTAGTCAAAGGTGCTGCTATGGAAGAAAACCCCTCGATGAACCGTCTGTAGTACCCTGCTAACCCAATAAAGCTGCGAAGCTCAGTAGGAGTAGTAGGTCTCGGCAAATCACGAACTGTTGAAATCTTCCCCGGGTCCACTCTAATCCCATCCTTAGACACCACGTGTCCTAGGAATGCAACTGACTCAAGACAAAACTCGCACTTTGAGAACTTGGCATAAAGCCAATGGTCTTTCAAAGTCTGGAGTATAATCCTCAAGTGCTGCTCATGCTAATCTCTACTCTGCGAGTATACCAAGATGTCCTCTACGAAAACTATCACAAATGAGTCCAAATACAGGCTAAGCAGCCTATGCATCAATCCCATGAAAGTTGTGGGGGAATTAGTCAACCCAAAAGACATCACCAGGAACTCACAGTGGCTATAACGTGTCCTGAATATTGTCTTAGGGATGTCCTCTACCCTAATCCTCAACTAGTGGTAGCCTGAACTCAAATATATCTTCAAAAACATGGCTGCACATTGAAGCTTCTCAAACAAGTCATCTATGTGCGGCATCGTATACCTATTCTTCACAGTCACCTTATTCAGCTGCCTATAATTAATATACATCCTCATCGACCCATCTTTTTTCTTCACAAATAGAACTGGAACACCCTATGGAGATACACTCTGCCTAATGAAACCCTTAGCTAACAAGTCCTGGAGCTTCTCCTTAAGCTCTCTCAAATCAGTTGGAGCCATACGGTAAGAAGAAATTGAAATGGGCCTAGTGCTGGGCTCTAACTCAATAGCAAAGTCAATATCTCTCTCAGGTGGAAGTCCTAGAAAGTAGGTAAGGAACACATCTAGGAAATCTCTAACCAAAAAAATCAAATTAGGGGAAGAAGGGTCAGCACTAGCATCTCGGACATATGCTAGATAAGACAAACATCCGCGAGAAATCAACTTCCTAGCTCGAAGACAAGAAATGATCCTAGACAGTGCATGGGTGACAGAACCCTGCCACACAACTGAGATACACCGAACATGAATATGGTAACGTTCTTGGCATAGCAATTAAAAATCACATGGTGAGAGAATAACTACTCCTTGATCAGAATCACATTAAAGTCTAACATATCAAGAATCATCAAATCACCCCGAGTCTCAATATCTCCAAAATAAATCATACAGGACCTCACAATCTGATCCACTACTAAAGAATCTCCTACTAGGGTCGAAACATATACAGGTACAAATAACGTCTCACTAGACAACCCCAAACAACTCAAAAAGTAGGCAAAAACATACGAGCAAGTAGATCCACGATCAAATAAAACCAAAACTGATTGATGGCATATAGAAGTCATACCTGTGATCACAGCATCTGAGGCCTCCACCTCCGGTCTCTTAGGGACCGCATAAAACTGACAATGATAACCTCCTGACTGATTGACATGCCTACCACATGTCCTACCACACAAGGCACCACCCCAACCCTGAACACCACTTCCTCTAGCCGGTGGCTGAACTGCATGGATAAGGTGAGTCAGCTGATCGACTGGCTGAATTGTACCCTGCTAGGGGAAATCTCTAGCATAGTGCCTAATAACTTTGCACTCATAACAAGGCCCTGACGGCCTACCTTGCCTGGATGAACTAGCTGCACCAGTGTGGCCACCATAGCCTGATACCCCAGAAATTAAACCCCTCAAAGTCTTACCACTGTAACCCTGCTGGCTACTCTGACCCTGCTCAAACTAAGAACTACCAAAAGCCTAAAGCGAAGCCTGAACCGATCGACTAGACTGACCCTGGTGCTGTTGTAGTTGATAGCCTCAGCTCTACTGGCCTGAACCTCTACCACTATGATGGTAACCACTATAGCTACCCTGATGTCGAGTCCTCTTATCTCTAGCCCCTAGATTATGACAATGCAAATCCTTCATGGTATGGGCATAGTCTGAAATAGCGCAGAATGATCGACCACTAGCAACTAATATCTCAGCTTATTGTCTAAGCTCTATCCACAATCTCCAAATAAATCTATGGACTTTGTCGGGCTCGATATGCATGATCATGGCCCCAAATGGAGCAAGCTAGTGAAAGCGAGTCTCATATTCAGATACGGTCATAGAATCCTACAGAAGTCTAGTGAACTACTCCCTAAGACGCTCCTTATTGCTTTTTGGTAAGAACTTGGCCATAAAAGGCCTAGTAGAACTCTGACTAAGGTAACAGAGGTGACAAAGATGGTCTGCAAGCAACCTGGGTCCTCCACCATAACTTAGCTGGTCTCTCCAGCTAATAAGTAGTGTATCCAACACCATGAGTCTCCAATAAACCCAAATAGTGTAGTATCTCCTCACAAGTAGTAATAAAATCATGTAGATCCTTACTAGGAGTACCAGAAAATCTAGGTGGAGCCAATCTCATAAATCTTCCCAGAGCCTTCTACTCCATCTTTGTCATCATCAGATGGGGAGAAAGAGGCTATGCAATTAATGGTACTGAAAGAACCTCAGCATAGGGAACCAGAGTAGCCGACTACGCTCATATGCTCTTTGCACCCAGGGCTGCCCCCTGAGCAGATATCTTTGCTACCTCAGAAGGATGCTCACCAATCATACCCAAAAGCTGAAGAAGTAAACCCCGAATATCAGATAAAGGATCTAGGGATGAAGCTGGCACAAAAATCGATGCTTGAACTGGTACTACCTGTGCTATCCCCCTGTCCACAAGCTCCAACTCTAGAATAATCTTAGGCTCATACTCGGGCTCACCCTCGAGCCTAGGAGCTCTAAATGGTGCTGCTGCTCGGGCACGTCCCCTAGCTTTACCTCTGCAACACCCCCGGCCCCTATCTAGAGTCGAGGGTGCTGGAGTCAAAGGCTCTCCCCCGCCTGATATCAATAATCTCGTATGAACCATCTGTGAGAGAATGAACTAGAACAAGTGAGATATCAGGAAACTATCAAGGAAAGGACGCACGATATAGAATCAAGAAGAGAGTCATATTTCCTAAGATGTCACTGTAGCATCTTAAAGATTGAGTACGAATGCCTCCGCCCCTATCCACAGGACTCTACTAGATATTGTCTCCTATACTGATGACATCACTGAACCTAGGCTCTGATACCAAGATATCACAACCTGATTTCTCAGGTCATGATGGCACCTGCAACCCCCAGTAGGCTAACCAATCCCTATATCCCAGAATGATTAGTAATGGGGTACTATCTAACAAACATGCTGAAGAATAGCGAATAAGCGGAAGCAAGGGAACAAGATATATAAATAAGTAAAAAAATGCAAAAGTGGAAGCTAAACTAAACCCAAAATCTGGTATCATAGTATAAGAGTGGGTACTAAATATACAAAGTACAAAGGATCCAAAAAAGTATATACACATTTGTCTATGAATAGAAAAAAAAGTGCAAGATACAAAGGATGAGATAAAAGCTAGGTCCAACCGTTAAGAGCTCACCCTCAGCCTCGGTTAGTCTAAAAGTCATCCTGCACTAGTCTCTAATAGATTAGCGGCGATGGCCCATACTAGGATCTGCACCAGGAAGATGTAAGTGTAGTATGAGAACCAATTTCTAAGCAACGGGTTCCAGTAGGTATCATAGGCTGGCTGGGCACATATAAGATATAAGAGCAATAATATAGTAGAAAAGAAGCAAGTAGTCACAGAAATAATGAATTGGTACATAAAGCTAGCACTGGAGGATACAAGAAGAAAACAACATACTAGGCTAGCTAATAGAAATATAAATCACAGAGCACAAGTGAAGGAAGAAAGAATGTACCAGGGGTCCTTTCAATAACAATATATAAAGAGAGTTTAAGAATAAAGGGGTATACCAGTAACCTCAAGGAAAAAGGGAATAATGAAAGTAACTAACGACAATCATACTTGAAAACAAGAATAATAACTAAGTTATGCTAGTAATACCACTCTCAAGTCAGGAATAATCAATTGAAGCCCAAGTACAACCATCAAGTGAACCAAATGTACATAATACAACTCTCAGTTTCAAGTCATCGAATGTAACCATAGTCAGGATCAATATCGTGATAGACTGACAATAAATAACAATCTACCTACATTCCTATATGCCCCCATACACTCGAGAAACATATACATGTGAAGACAAACCCTCTAGAATCCTATACTACTAGAGCGTACAGTCAGCAAAAAGCAAACAAGGGTAGAATCCTATGCAAATGAATGATATGATGCAGTAGTGAAAACCAGGTGGAACAGTAACTCTATATGTACCTCTTTCGACTCCTATGGGCCCAGCAGGAAGGATCCATAGAAGGACACAAATTGTATACCTCAACTACACCATATAACCCTCCTCTAACACACAAGGCGTGTAGCCCTAGTCCGGATTGGTAAGGTCCATGGAGGTCCTCGACCACATACTAAATCTCAAGTCTCAATATAACAGTCCAGAGTGTGTTCGAATCCATACTAGTAACAAAAACCTCAAAAATGCATGCCTAGAGTTTATCCGGGTCTAAATTAGTGGATCAAGTTTCAAAAACCCCATCAAGAGTGCCCGGGCATAACTAGGTCCAAAATAGTAGTAAAAATATCTGATGCTCTGCCCCTCCAAGTCTATTACTATCTCAAAGCAATAGTCAATCAAATCGAGCACTATGGCCCAGCCGAGTCTAGTATAAGTATGAAACAGTGATAAACTCATCCTTTTAACTCTCTTACCCTAAGAAGATCCGTGAAAACAATTCCAAACCTTTTATAATCATTTTTATCGAAACTGGTCCCTCAGGGCCATGCAAGGTTTACAAAACCATCAATAGTCAGTCTGAAGCCAAAATCATAGTAAAACATGTAGAAAATCTCTTTATATGCATGATAATGACATGCTCAAACACAAACAGTAGCCCAACGGGTCACAATCAACCTATTGGCCCTGCAAATGCTCCAATCATTCTACAACACAGATAACCAGCTCTACAAGCTAATATCAATGTCCAAGACTCACAGACATTCCCAAATAACCCACCATCTATGTTCCAGAGTCAAATTCAAGGCCACACATGACCACTATGGTGATACTATCAACTACAACGAATACTATAATCATCAGTGTGAAAAAAGAGATGGACATGAAGAAGTAGACAAGGTCTAGGGTACCGAGCTAATAAACCCAACTCAAGAATGCTAATTAGTATAATTATAGACTATATAAATAAATTCTAGAGGAGTTAAATTGTTACCTACCTATCATCCGACGATAAGTTGCTAGAATGATGATGTCCAAACCTGAACTGCCCTGAGAAGCTCCAAAATGAAATCAAACAATCATAAACATAAACTATGCATTAAAATAAGACTAATGATACTCATATTGCTATAATTATAGCTGGGTCAAAATTCAGTTCATAGTGCCCAAGGGTCCTTTTTCATGATCGCGAAGGGACCCCACGCAATCGTGAGAACCACGCTGGCTATACCATCATGATTGCGAGGACTAGCCACACAATCACAAAGAACAAAAGGGGAAGGGCTTCATCGCAGTCACGAGGAAGGATCTCGCTATCGCGTAGAGCAAAAGAGGCTAGTCCAAAGGCCCTTTATTGCGATCACGTAATGAGACCCTCGCAGTCGCTATAACCAATAAGGTAGACCATCGTGATCTTGATGGCTTCCCTCGCAGGCGCGATGAAAGCCATTGGCCTACACTTGCAATAGTAAACCAGTAGAAAACCAAGGGGTAAAAAGTCTCTAGGTAGGCCCACAGGGCTCATAAGGGACCTTGCGTGTGAAAATGAACTATGCTAACGTACAAGAAATAACATTCTGGACTAAACAAAACTGACGGAAAACCCAACAGAGGTCGGTTTTATGAAAAGTAGGCCCAACTCCTAAAACCAACCTTTAACACAAGCGAAACTCAATACCCAAAAATGAGTCCAAAAGCCTCGGGACCCGAACCAAAGGTCCCTCTAGCCCAAAGTCAACATTCTAGAACTAACAACACTGACAGAATTCCCATTTGAGGTTGTCTTGTCCAAATGTTGGCCAAAGTCAAACTCCGAAGTTCAAGTGGCTAAAAAACACAAAAACCAACACAAAACCAAACTGAAAGCTCCCAGACCCTGACCAATGGTCCATCTAGACAAAAATCCATGCTTCAAAGCTAACAGAACTATCAGAAATTAATTCCAAACACATTTACCAAGAATGTTGACCAAAGTCAATGATATCCTAAGTTAAGGTCTAAAACAGGGAAACAACCATAATGACCTAACAAACAGCCAGGGCATCGAACCTCCGGTCTTAGCAAGCTTTAATTGTCTTGGAGCCACTACAATCAAGCTCTAATAGTACAAGGAAAGCATAAATATGAGAATGACTGGAAGGGTCATTACAATATCACCCATAAAAGAGTGGCCATGTTGAAGAATTCAATAGGGAGATCAAGTCCATTCTCACTAAAACAATAAATGCCAATAGAACGGATTAGGCACAGAAATTAGATGATGCATTGTAGGCCTATAAAACTGCCCACAAAACCCTCATTTGGCATGTCTCCATACCAAGTGGTGTTTTGTAAAGTGTGTCATCTCCCTGTGAAGTTAGAACATAACACCATGTCGGATTTAAAAAAGGCTAAACCTAAATTAGGAAAAGGATGCTCATGCTCGGGTTGAAGATGTCAACAAAATTGATCAATTTTGGATGCGAGCCTATGAGAGTGCTTCTCTATATAAAGCTCAAATGAAACACTTCCATGATCAGCAAATACTGAAGTGATAATTCTCTCTAGGAAATTTTGTGCTTCTATTCAACTCTAGGCTTCATCTCTTCCCAAGCAAGATGAAGTCCAAGTAGTCTGGCCATTTCAAGGTATCCAAAGCCTTTGAAAATGGAGCAATTGAGCTGGATGTAGAAAATGGATCAAAATTTAAAGTGAAAAGCCAGTGAGTCAAGCAATACATGGGTGATCCAGAAGAGGTCACTTTCATAAGAGTGACTTACCTCGATGAACCATCATTATGAGGTACCTACATCAAGTCAAGATATCAAATCAAGTGCTTCTTGGGAGGCAACCCAAGTGTTCATCTTATTTTTGGTATTTTCTTTCTTTACTATTTTTTTTTTAGGTAAAAGATCATTTAGGTGTCATTGGAATACTTAGAAGGAAAAATTCCACCTGTATGGAAATAGGCAAAATGCACTTTCAGAATGGATCCTCGCATGTGAAACTCCCCTTGTGGATAGAACATCCCTTATCCTCTGTGGCCACATGCAAACACACCTATGCTTTTCAGGTGTGATTCCATGTCATGCACATCCAATGCAATGGGAAGCAGATCACTGGCATCATTGACTGAAAATGAAGGTTCACATGTGACTAACTATGCAAAACGCATGTCATAATTTGCACAATGCACATTAAATAACAAGTGGAAAGCAGAGTATTTGCACTTTGACAGAATGTTGGGGCTCACAACATTGTAACTCGCAAATTGCATGCTGCAACCAGTGGAATGCAATCTAATTCACAGACCAAAAGCAGATCACTGGCACTTTAACTATAAATAGAGGCTATCTGTGATGAGGTAATGCTCCCCCCAAATTGTGCCATGCAGTTGAGTTTGCAGCTTGAGATAGATCACTGTCAACTTCAACCATTCTCACTGTGATCTATGACCTAGTCTGTATTTTGCTCGTGCCCACTTGCAATTTGCAATTTGCATCACATGCTATATTTCAGGGAGTTGTTCTAATTCTTGACTTTTTTCTTTCATATAGTGCATTGATGACAATGCTTAATTTTAGTTGGGGGTGTAATTACTATTAGACTATTGTGAAGCATGTTTAAATCGATAAATTGTCTTATGCTTCATATTAAGATTGATATTGCGCCCTTGTCAGGCTTGATGCTTTTCATTGTTGTGAATGTGAGTTTCCATATCACCAGGTTAGTCCTACACGCATAATTGCTTCACTACCCATGATTTGCAAATGCGCTTAGTGACTACGCCAGGCTTCATTCTCCATTGATCCATGAGTGCATAACTCAAGCATCGCCTTTGTGAATAGTAGTTAATTTTGAATAAACTCCGAGGGTTTTCTTCATTCTATAATTCTTTATCAAGGAGAAAATATTTCTTTTATTTATTTTTGTGTTAAATTGGGTTAGAAATTGTCTATGATAGATTGAGAGGTGGATTTATTAAGGGAAAATGCTAAGATCTAGTATTTAGATCAAGTTTGTTTTTGCTTGTCTCGAATGAGCCCACCAAAAATTTCTCTTGGCAAAAAAATTTCAAATTGAAAGAGACAGGGGAAAATGACTTTTGCTAAAGCATTCTCTTGTCATGACTTGCACACTCTCCATTTGGCTTGATTGATTCACAAACAAGTGTGAGGAACTTGGAATATCTTGTTAAAGTCATTTGTCCCAATTGATTTTGACTCAAATTGCAAGCTTCTTGTGTTGTGATGCCTTTTGTGGTAAGGCTTACTTAGTTCTTGTGCATGCATGTTGTCTAGAACTTGTCAAGAATATGATTCAAGGCAAAATCCTAGATGTTGTATAGCTTGGAACATGATCTTAGGCCCTCTTTGGAAAAGTCACTTTACCCAAAAGTTCCTTCCCTCAACATTGATCCTAGTTAACCCCTTTGAGCCTTAACCATTCCTTGGCACCTATCTCACACACATTATCCTTCTTGAATCTTTGATACTGGCACCCGTTCCTACCTAATTTCTAGTAATGACAGTGTAGGCTAAAAGACTAAGTTTAGGGGGAATATGTATAATTAAGACATTGTGATGTAGGCAAAAGCCTATGTTTGGGGGTGTGTATATTGATGATGATAGAAGGCAAAATTGAGCTAAAATTTTTGAGGTAGCACCCAATGCTTATCTCAAGAAGTAATTGATCTAATGAAAGAATGATTGAAAGAAAGAAAAAAATTAGGTAGTGTTACCTCATGAGCAAAATAAAAAGGTGCTTGGAATAATAATTGTGAAGGAGATAAGTTGGGATTGTGAGAGGGATAAATAAGGTAATGTGAATCAAAAGATGTGAGCGAGTGCATTTGATTTTGTATGATAGAGTTTGGAAGGCTTAGTCACTTGAGCCAAAATGAAATCCCCACTTCAACCTTAGAATACATCTTTGCTCGCAAGTCTTTAGTGATTCTAAGATTGATTCTACATTAGTGGAGAATTACATGAAGGGAAATCCTATCGTTCAATGTTTGTGTACTCAAACTTCTTTGAGAGAGTGAGAGTATTCGTGTTCTCCTATAGTCTCTATATTATGAATCACATAATTGTGAGTGGTATTCTCTCTTGTGGTGAGTGGTATTACATGCGCAAAATAAAGTACTGATGTATTGATTTCAATCAAGAAGAATGAATGAAACAAGTTGTGTGGCGAATCTTGAGGCAAAACCTTGAGGGTCAATGCCAATTACATGAGAAGCTTAATGATCTTGTTTTGAATGACAAATCCCTTGATTTTGAAAGGAAATTGAAGTCTTTTCATAAAAGTTTGAAATAAGAATTTTCCTTGAGATTATGGTGATAACAATTGAGATGAGCACCTTTGTTTAGAGTCTTTTGTTCATTATTTTCTTGAGTTTTTTGAGTCACTATAATCCTGTGTACAACCCTTATGTCTTGAGAAGTGGTGTCAATCCCTTACCTTATGAGTGTTTTACTTGAGGACAAGCAATAGTTCAAGTTTGGGGGTTTGATAAGTTGGTAAATCAACAAACTTGTTTGGCCTTTATTCATAAATTATTACCTTAATTTGATGTGATTTTGAAGAATCTTATGCCTTTATTGTTTTAATTGCAGGCACTATTGATGAAATAAAGGAAGAAAAGGATTTGACCAAAGAAGCTAAAAATTGAGTCCAAAAGCATTTGACTAAAGAAGCTAAAAATGGTTGCCAAAGTGCAAAGATGATCAGAAGACTAAGAAATCTGCCAAGACATGCGACACAACATACGGCTGCAAGAGAGCAATTGTGTTTCGCAGGTGCTAGTGCACATGGAGGAAAGAACAGTGCCTCATCAGTCAAAGTATGAGAGTTACAAGACCAAAGGGGCGCTCGCACCTTCCATCGCACATAAAGCCACAAGTGACAAGATTAATACTACCAGGAAGATAGGGCACCTGCGAGCCACAAGTTGCAAGGGGCGACCGCAGGTGTGCTAGCACCTCACATCGCACCTTCCCCGAATGGCAAAATCATCCAAATGGGTTTATTGAATTCTTCTTGTTTTAATTATAGAATTTATGACTGCAAACATTGTCTTGAAGAAAAAGTTCATTAATTTGGTATGAGTTCAATAGTGGGGATTTAGGATTTCCGCCACAAATTGAGGCTAGAAATAGCTTGATTTAAGGAAATTCCCATCTAAGAGTCAAATCTAGAGATATTTTGATTCACCTAAGCTAAGTTAGTTAGTTGATTGTCCAACTATGAGGCTTGAAAGAGACCATAGGAAACATACTTAGTGGGTTGAAAAACTACTAAGTATAGCTTAAACCAAGCTACATATGCTAATAATTAAAAGTTTGCTTAAATAATCAACCCCAATCCCATTGTATGACCCCATCAGAAGCACACCCCTATCCTTCCAACTCTTGATCAAATCAATTCTGTTTACGTTGTCTTTTTGCTACATTGCAAATTTTGATTTCCCAAACCTTTTCGCCCAATTTTACTTTTACTTGTTCGAACAATTTTCTTACTTTAGTGAATTAATTTTTGATGTTTAGTGGCAAGTCATCGTACTATTCTCCATGAATTCAACCCCAACATCCATTGGGTACTTGTTGTTTTGCTTGGTGATCATTACCACCTCGTTCAGGAGAGTGCTTTTGAACATCATCACCTATGAATCGATCTCGAGGTTTTCTACTTTTACTGCATTGCATCATCTCATGGCACTCTTCTGAATCCCTCTCACATAAGGTTGGCTTCTAGTTAGTTATGTGTGTTGTTTGTATCTTCAGGATTGTGGGGGGGCAGTTGGATTCATTGGTTGTTGTTTGTACCTTTTTTGGCTTATGGGGGTTCAGTTAGGTTTATTTATTGCCATTTGTACTTCTCTAAGTCATTTACCATATGCTTCTTGATTTATGTTAGTTATATTGCTACTTTACGTGTCCTTTAAAGATATTTACTTAGGTTTTCTTAAGGGTTTAGCTGCGACCTGTTAACCTACTTTTGCCCCTCTATTTTTTTGTCTTTAGCTTATTAAATTTTAATATATTTATATCTTATTTGAGCTCAGTCGACTTATGATGCCTACTAGGTACCGCATGGTTTGAGTACTCATGCTACACTTTGCATCTTTTTTTTATGCATATTTTAGTATGAATTGGTGCATCTTACCCATTCCCTTATTTGATTACTAATTTGTGTGATGAGATCGATGTCCCAAAATTGTTCGGCATTTATCACGCTATTCAGGCCATACAGAGTGGTCTAAAGATGAAAACATACCACTTCTCCGCAGTAAAGGATCCACTTCAGGCATCACTGATCCTACTAACATTCATAATGCCTTTGTCCTGCCACCAGAGGTGGTACCATTCATTACCGCTTTGCCATCACCACAGGGTAGCCTTAATGAGAAGACTTTTTTAGCTAGCGAAGAAGATGCAGTCACCTCGAGGCGACCTTGCAGTGGTGCGGTGTTGACTTCTCACGGGGTTGACATCTCCATTCCTGCCACCACTAATTTTCCATCCACCTCCACTACTGCTACACCTACACTCCCTGAGCTGACATCCATATATGCCTTCCATCCAGTGAACTTTACTAAAACATTTTAGAAAATAATACAGCTAGAGAAATAGTTGCATCAGTTCATCGAGCAATTCTAGTGTATTATAGATGCCTCCATATAGCGAGCCATTGATCCATTCAAAGACGTGCATGTACGCATTGATGCTATAGAGGAGAGGATCAATCAGAGACTGGACGAGATAGGAGCTATAAAGTTGACAAAAGTAAAAGAGGAGTTGGTCGGGTTGAGAACAGAATTGTCTAACCTTAAAGCGTGGCCTGTGCTGATGTATAGTGATATTCCTATAGTGCTTCTAAAGCCGGATGACTAATTCTTATTGAATCTATGGTACTTTTCAAAACTAGAAGTTGAAAAATAAGCTAGGGATGATACTGATGAGACAACTAGTCCTCAGGTTAAGAAGAAGAAAAAAAGAAAAAAAGGTAAGAAAGTTTGTCGAGAAGAGGATGACACCGACCTAAGTCCGCAGCACTAGCCAAAAAGCAAAATAAAGATGCAAATGAAAACAAGAATGAACTCTTGTAAGTGTTGAAGGATTCCTTAGCTATACAGCAGATTCAGGTGAATACGATCGCTCGAGGTAGATCTAGTAGCAGAGTATAATGTGGTACTAACACATCTATAGACTCCATTATGGGAGCGTCCAAGATGGGCGCAGTTGGAGATGTTGAGAAAGCTACAGAGGAAGCTAGTGGTTATAAAAGTGTTATGGGGACTAATCTATTGGCCCCGTCTTCTACACCGTGCACCGGTGCTTAGGTGCCACAAGTATGTTCTCACCTTTCGCGCCTTATATTTTATGTATTAGGGATAATGCCTGTTCCTTTTTGGTGGTATGGGGGAAGTTGCCTGAGTGATTTTTGATGGAAATATTGGCAACGTATGAGTAGCCAAGATGCTCGTGTCACGCCATAATATTAAATTAAGCGTTGCTTTGGAGGTAACCTAAGATGGTACATTAATAAGCTAGGACTTTTATTTTTGTTGAACCAGAATGTTTAGGTTGTGTTAGGTAGACATAGCTAGGAAGACATCGGCATGATATAAATAAGCACACACATGTTTCTAAATTAAAATGAGACATTTCTAAAACTTTTTGATATGTGCTTTAGGATTGACATGTTGACTTGTTTGGCTCAATTTCTGACATTGTATCTATTGAACATGATAAGTGTGATGATCTAGTATGTCAAGTTATGTGCTAGTAGTTTGTAATGTAATCCTGTGCCATGTGCGTGTGAGATATTAGCATCATTTTTTTGTTGTATGCTAATCTAGAACTTGCCTAGTTAGTCTTGCCTATGTTGTAGAATAGTTGGTCAACAAGTGATCATAGGATGTTTTTGAATGTAATCCACTTAGCCTAAATGACCGACCACATGAAATTGATATCCTTTGATCCCATACTTTGAGCCTAAATTGACCTTTTGTTTTGATTAGCGTATTCACCTTCCTCGGTTTTTCATTGGCCCTGGTCCATCTTTGGATATTGTGTACCTCAACTCATGCAAATTTCCTAAGTTTAGGGTGGCTACTGTAGAGGTACGTAAGAAGAAGAGTGGGGTATGAAAAGGAAAGGCTAGGAATGAAAGGGGAAATAGTGGGTGTGGCATGTGCTGAAAAAGAAAGAAAAAGAAACAAAGAAAAGGAAAATGAAAAAAAGAGAAAAAAAGAGGTGAGTTGAAAATAGATTGCCACGCCCTTTGCTTGATGAAAAAAAAAGAAATAATAAAAGTAGAAAGAGGGAGGAAAAATCTTGGTCTAAAAAGAAAAGTGGAGTAAAGAATAATGTTTTGTCAAGGAGGGTTGGTCACTATTTCAAAATATACCACACCCGTCCCAAACGTTACAAGCTGAAGAAAGTCCTATAGTGATCCTGGTCCAACTGTTTGAAAACCGAGGCATAGAAAATAAGGGCAAGCTTATGGTATTGTGCATGCATCATTTTAACTTCTTTGTGAGTGTGAAAACATTTTTTGTATATTGTCCCATTGTGATTGTATATCTGTGTGACAGACTCAGTTATTATATGTAAGGACACTAGGGTAACATTATCTAGCTACTGCATATGAAGTTGTGTGACTGGTATAGGCTAGTTTATTTGTCAACAATGAAATTTCATTCCTTGATCCTTCAGTGTTAGCTAGCAATGCTTGAATTAATGCACACTCTATTTTTGAAACAAAGGAAGGGTACACTATGATCATAAAAGTGTGTTGCCAAATAGTCACTGTTGTTGTGCCATGGTTTTTCTAGTCTGTTAATGCCTAGGCATCGTAGTAGAGTCTTATTTAGTTGCATAAGGACAAGCAAATATTCTAAGTTGAGCATATTGATGTGTTGGGATTTTACGCCACTTTTGACGCTTAAAAGTAAGGATTTTGGGAGTTTTTAAGTATGTTTTGTTGGATATGATGCTCGTTTGTTACTTGGGCATGGAAAATAACTTGGAACACAAAAAGGCAAGAAGTTTGTTGATTCTCACATAAAATTAAGGCCCTACGGGTGTGAGATCCACCAAGGCCCATGGGAAGTGGTCATAGGAATGAACCAATAAAAAAGTGTAATGGATTTGCACCCAAGGACCAAGTGTGATAGGCCATCGGACTTACCATAGGCCATCAAAATTGACCGTGGTTTTATGATAGTCAAGGTTTGCAAGGAGAAAGTACCTGAATCCCAACTACGATGGGCCATGAGACTTACCACGGGACGTCGAGACTGACCATCAGAATGAGGCAAAGCTTATGGACCTAAAGGACCCTGGCCAAATATGGACTCTAACGGGCAGTGGGAACTATCACGACCCCTCAACATTGACCGTGGGAACTATAATGGCCCATCAGCTTTGACCGTGGGAACCAGACATCAGACATAACATAAAGAGAAGAAATTTTGACAGCTATCCATGATAGGCCGTGGGAAGCACGATGTCATGCCTCTAGCTAGGAGGGGCGAACATCAAGGAGTTATACGAGCACCTGCTGAACATATATACTAAACTCGTGCTAAAGTTGTAAACTGATAAGAAACAGCATGGACATCAATATGTGATTACATATACTAAAACATAGATAACTGAAGGGCCCACTAGACTAGTTGTACAACTGAAACAAAACTAAGACTAAGAAGCCTCTAAAGAGTCTGCAATTGAAAATCTGATAACTAGTCGGGCAGGTCCTTGACATACCCACTATATGATATGTACATAAATTTAAAACATATGACCTAGACATCTGATAGCTCTAGAGAGAGGTAGAGCTTACCAACTGATCAACTGAAGGCACTGCTCTACTGTGGATGTCTGCTAGCCTGAGTAACTGAGCCTACATTTATAAAAATGCAGCGCCCAAAAATTAAGAGACGTCAGTACATATAAAACATGTATTGGTATATGAAGCCGACTGAATGACAAGTAGAAATGTAAGAGTGCTCACTGAATTGAATATCAAAGATAGGAAAATCTTAGCATGCACATACAGGGAATGTAATCTGAAACTAAAACTGAAACTGATACTATGACCAATATCAGGGGTCCTTATATAATGTCCTATGCATTACTTATTTACATATATTTAAAATTTCTAGATTTTACTTAGGTGACATCTTGACCCTTTTATATTTCCTCTTTCTTCTTTGTATAATACTAACTGTCAAGAATTCACAAGATGGCCTACTGTCGGTTATATGTGTCACCTATTTGGCATATGTAGCCAACTATCACAACTATGTGTGAAATCTTATAGTCTATATAATGTGGTCTATCAAGGTATGCCCTTTAGGGCTCCTGTAAGGTCTGCTCGCAGGCTTATGTAGTCAGGGGAGTCCACGACGAGAAGTTCTAGCTTACTCGGTCTGAATTCTTTGCACAAAATAGCGTCGCACGTAGTGGCCCTAAAGATACCCACCCCACGCTGTAGAGTAGGCTATAATCTTATCTTGCTTGTAAAGGCCTATAGTATGCAACTGATGAATTATATAACTCGTTATCTGAATATTGATTACTTTCTTTTAGCTGAAAATCATACATTTATATGATCTATATACTCATGGCTAATATGTGACTAATTACTTCCTCTATATTTCACAACATATATGCTTGGTAACTTTTGGAAGTTTCAACTGAAGACATGTACGGTTATGTGAAATATATGACTTCTTTGACTTGAAATGACTACTATAACTCTATAGGTTTAGAAATCCACATGAAGGAGACCTATAATAGTAATAAGCTTTGCTTTTAAGTAGCATATAATCTATGACGACCTTTATAGGAGGAACGTGTGACTCTAGGTCGTGCCTTGATGGTGAAAGAGGCTTTAGCTTTACATACCTTACTTTGAGACTCCTTCTACCTTATTTTGTGTCGTTATTTCATTTCAAAACACTTATTATCTATGACATAACAACATATTCAATATTATAAGAAACTAACCAAGATGCATGATGAGGTCGGAAAGACAATAATAGCTTACGAGTGACAAGCTTAGCAAATATGATAAATAAATGGTGTATAGCCACACCTCTCTCTTTTTCCCTTATCAACTGAACTTGACCACCTATGGAGTCAATATTACTCCCTCTATCCTTGCCTTACAATATACAGCCCATCCCATATCCCAAACAGGGTCATAAACTTGACCCTCAACTTCCAAACACCACTTCGGGAGTTATTTATCTAGTGCTGTTAAATGCCCCTTTAAGCTCATAGATAAAGTTGGGAGAGAATTATAACATTTCATACAGTTATAGGAAGCCTATAAAATGTAAACAACATTCTCAATCCATTTAATCATTTCATCAAACACTTGACGAGCGACAAGCTTGCAAGAGCCATAAAAATTGTGTTTGCTATACCTAGCCTCCCTCCTTATTGCAGCAAACTTGCTTCCTCAATACACAATCATACACACCTCATTTAATAAACAATACAACCAATACAACCCTCTACATACTCCCTCCTAACCAAGTATATCAATTACAATGGGTAAAATATGGACTCATGGCTTCCTATCACCATCCCGTGAGTCCTACCCACAAACTATACTTAAAACAACTCTTAGAGTCATATTTATAGGTATAGAAGAGTATCTATACCTTTATCAATAAGAATTAAGTCCCTGCACCTTTTATTTTATCTTCTAGAACAACACCTTTCCTTTAAGAAAACACTTAGCTAAGTATGTTTCCATGACCTATGATGAAAAATACACTTGATTCTTGAAGGAATCCACTTACCTTGGGCTACAGTGAGATTGAGATGAAGAAGAACTGAATAAATCTAGTAGGAGAGAGGTCGTTTACATTCTGATAGATATGGGTAATGAAATCCTAAAATTTCAATATAAAAACACAACTTTTGGCCGACTTAGCCAAGGTTGCTACATGTCGTGTAGTGATTGGGCAGTGCACGTATTTGTAGTAAAATAGGCATAACATTTTACTCCAAACACATATGGACGAGTGGTTTGTTGTATTGGAAACTAGAATAAAATACTTTTAATTTTGTACTTCATTGGACCTCTAAATCCTTGTATATTGGGAGATATACCTGTTACAAGTCAGACCATATGCGAGCTTGTTTGAAATACTCTACTGTAATGAACCCTTCAACTTGAACTTTTGTTTCAAGTCTCCCTTTGGTCTACAACCTTGTTCTAGCACTTCAAATTGCTTAATATAAGTTTCTCTTTGTATAATTATCCATTTACAATCTTATTCTCTTGGTTCATAATGATTCCTTCGCTTTTACGAGTTGCACGTGTATCTTATGTTTGGGGCATTACATTATCCCCCCTTGGGATCATTCTTTCTCAAATTAAGGATATGACTCAAAAGTATTATACCATTTTCAAAAAAAAAATTGCAGAGTTTCCCTAGTAAATTGTCCTGTCCAAAATCTATCATCTGACCAAAGCACATACTATACGCTTCATAGAGCATTACAATAAAGGAATAATGTACAACAGCTAACAATGAGGCTCTAATTTTCCTTAAAAGAATAAAAAATATAGTAGGTTATATATCTTACCTTATACTTCTTTGAATTTACATCTCAACTCTGAGGAACATATGAAACTCTTAAATCATAGGCACGTATCAAGTACCTGAACATATAGCACATAGATAAAGCAGTATTAAAGTGTATGAATAAAATTAATTCTCGAATGAAAGGAGTAATGACTTTAAGAACCTTCTGGTTGTTCCTTGAATAAGTGAGGATACTTGTCCCTCATGCCGGCCTCTTTTTCCCACGTGGCTTATTCTATATTCTGACTTTTCCATAGGACTTTAACTAAAGCTATTGGACTTATGTGTCCTATGCAAGTCATGGCTAGATAGGCAGAAATAAAACCCTTTAGCATGTATGTACACCTTTCAGTAATATTAGATTGTTTCATGGTAACTCATGGTGAGATGGTATTGTGTATTAAGGTGAGACTATAGGTACTAGTTGCATGGACATAGATTCCATGAGTTATGTGTTGGTATTCGATTACTTAATTGGGCTTGATATTACTGTTATTGACTTGACTTGGGATGATTATATGTTGAGTGAGTTACATACTAAGTGTTGAAGTGCCTTTTCTTGCTAATTGATTTGATGTCTATGGGTTAGTCTGAAGAAGGTCTTAATTGTTAACCGGTGAAGGTTTTCTAGGTGAACTTGGGAAGTGGGTAAGGATTGGTAAAAGTAATAACGGGATGAGTGTGAATGGATACTTAAAGATAGGATGTGTTAGAAGTAAAATCTGTGCGATGAGGGCTATCTTGTGACTATCCAAAAGGGTAGATGTAACAGTTAAAAGTTAATCAAAACATAGGAGTATTAATTCTATAGGTTGTGGTAAGATCAAAGTATGGTTGGTGTAAGTTTAATGGAAGTATCCTTACTGAACAATTAAGTGTGGAAGTTATATGTTATATGTTGATTTCTATGCATGATTTTTGTGATCTAATTTAGTCGGCCAATGATACCTACCAGTACGTGTGGTTGTAATGATACTAATCTTGCTACACTTTTTGGTGTAGGTGTGTGATAGGTTATCTGAAGTTCATACTTGGACTAAAGAGTCTCCATCAACAACTTCCATGTTCTACTTTTTAGATGGTAGTTGTGTCTTCTATATTTTAATGTAATATTTTTCATTAGCAGCTCTAGTACATGCCTAAACTTGATTTTGGGGTAAAAGTTGTATTCTTACATCATGGAAGAAATAAATTGTATTTCCAGTTAGTCAAGTTATGAACATCCTTTATGATCTTTATTATGTATATAACCTGCTTTTAATAACACCCGCATGATTATTGTTGGGTGGCTTAGGGTTCTCCTATATAGATAGATAAGAGTAGTGCCCGCACGGTTCTATTGTAATTAGGGACATAACAGTTGGTATCAGAGCCTAGGTTTATAGTCTCCCGTGTGCAAGAGCAATGTCAAGTAGAGTCCTATAGATTTGTGTGTTGATGTCCACATCAAATCTTTGGGGAGCTATGAGGCATTAAGGAGTTGTTTTACTTTCTTATCTCTCATCATGTTGTTCTAGTCTGTTATCTCCTTGAGTTGAGTCCAATTAGTATCTAGTCAATTCTAATTGGTATCTCAACACAATGGTTGGTAATTGGATGGATTCAGTTGGTATCTAGTCAATTACAATTTTTATCTTGCCTTAAGGAGTCATGATAAGTGTTAAATGCGTGACTATGTGATATTAATGATGTGTTCAGTTACCGATGGATGGGACCATGATTGGTTGTTATGTGCTAAGGTAAAGGTTGAATTGTTAATTCTTAAAGCAATGACGAAGTTGTTGCGTGATGGGGTTATGAAAAACCATTGTTGAATCAGTATTATCGCGGGTTCATGCGTTAAAAGATAAGAAAGGAGTAGACTTGTGTCAAAATTTTGAAATTCCCCTGTTCTTAGAAGCAATATGCCCGAGATCAAGCTCTGATGGATATCTCTTATCGTAGTAGTCTATTACTATGGGAAAAGGGGTTGCCATAATGGGCTCTTTTTAGCGGCAATCTAGTGCTCATCATGACAAGACGACGATCATCGTGATGAGATGGCGCAAAATAGAATCTCAAATTCCATGTCCCATGTTTGGGATGCTACTCGTGCAACCAATTATCTAGAGCTAAAAGCATACAAAAACCAATTCTTAGAAAGATTTGGCATACAAACAAGGTCATTATCCTACAAGTGGCATCAACAACACCCGTGATCCAAATCAATAAATAGAAAGATTATCTGAAAGTGCGAGGAGGGTAAAAGATTGTCTCACAAAGTCCCTACATCAGAAATTAAAAATAGTGTAATAAGAGGGGATAAGGGGTGGGAAATATTCTAGCCGCTCCATCAACTCTCGGCACTCGAGCCACTAAACTCATTCTCGTCCATTTTACTGAGGAAGGAGAACTCTTGGGCATCCTCCCGGCTCACCATAGGAATCTTCTTGCACATGCTGAGGTTCTTAATGAGGTACTTGATCCCCTTCCACATCTGCACCACTAGCTTGTCCTGAGAGCATCACTTCTTCCTCTCAGCATCCAACTCTTATCGGAGCTCTATATGGGCCTGTGCCAGGGACTTAAAGAAGGCAAGGAGGATGGAAGTACCTGTTATATTTAATGGTGTGGGGCCAGATGATGCACTGTCTCCCATGGAACCAATGGAAAACCCTCTAGTATAGCTTTCATCGCATCCACATTTATCTGTATTTACTCTAGGGTAACCTAGCACGGTGTCGAACTAGCCCCCTCTCCATTACAACACTGGCCACTATTGCTCTGTCACGATCCAAGCCTATACCCTGGATGTAACACAGTGCTTAGAGCCATAAGTATCCCCAAGATGACCCATGACATGGCATAATACTAATCATTTTGTATAGATAAAAACTGAGCGAAAACTAAATTGAATTAAATTAAAAGTGTGAAATACTCTGAGTAATATCTGAAATAAAACTAAGTCTAAAAAGTTATACCAAACTGAAATAAGCTTAAAGATCTGACTCTATGTCTGAAAAGCCTCTACTACTAATGAGCGGCTGGGACAAATCCCTAGCTAACTCTAAATACTGAAATTGAAAGTACTAAAATACTAAAATGAAATTAAACTCCAAGTCCTCAAATGAGGAGGACTCACCAAGCTTGTTTGATGTGCTGCCAAACTACTAACCACGAGTATGGGGAAATTTGTTGAATCTACACCATGAAGGATGAAACACAAGGAAATTATTTGGTTAGTACTTTGAATGTACTGAGCATCTGAGATATGTAAACTATAAGATAAACTTCTGAAAATACTGATATATTGTATGCAAACTGAGTGCAAAAAATTGTGTTGTAGTACAATGACCCAAAATGATATACATATCTACTTATATGCAAAGGTACTATGAAAAGTCATGATACAATGCAAGTGAAACTACACTGAGGGTCATGTACAAATATACTGAGCCAGAGTCAGTGGGAGAGCCTATTAACCGATATAAATCACATGAGCTAACATAGATTCCAATGTATACACCCCATTGGGAGGACCCAATATACCTTGCCAGGTATAAAGGCATAACGGATGCGATCACTGAACTAATGCCCAATTGGAGGGCTAAATAAACCTAGGTGGCACATAGTTTTAGGACATTGTATGAAATAGGGACCCTAGTCCAACTCAGTTCTAAGTACTACTCCCAAACTGATTATACTGATAGCTCATGTAAAACTAGTGTTCTGCACCGATTATTGTTACACCTGACTATTCTTAATCATTCAAGGTTATATGTGATGCTAGTGGAGTGGTGCTAGGAGCATTCCTAGGCCAGAGACATGAAAACATTCATAAAGGACTTCTCTAAAATTGCACATCTCTTGTGTAAGTTTTTGGGGAAAGATGTGAAGTTTGTTTTTGATGATACATGTTTGAAAGCATTTGAATGCCTCAAGGAAAAATTGATCTTCGAGGCATATAATTCATCCCCTGTTGGGGGACATCATAGTGGCATCTGTACATCCCATAGGATTTTGAAATGCGGTTACTATTGGCCTACCCTCCATAAGGATGCACATGATTATGAAAAGGCTTGTAATCGATGTCAAGGGAAGGTAGAATACCAAGGAAGCATGAGCTTTCTCTCACTCATATTCTTATGGTTGAACTATTTGACATGGGGTGCATTGACTTCATGGGCCCTTTTGTGATTTCAATCGGGATAAAGTACATATTGGTGGTTAATGACTATATATCTAAGTGGGTGGAGGCTGTTGCGCTTTCCAATAATGAAGGCAAGAGTGTCATAGCATTCTTGATGTGGAATATCTTTTCAAGATTTGGTAACACCATGGGAAATCATTAGCGATGGAGGCTCCCACTTTTGCAACAGTTTATTCCGGGCTCTACTTGAGAAATATGGGGTCAGGAATAATGTGGAAACTCCTTACAATCCGCAATCTGGTGGCCAAGTTTAGGTCTCCAACTGCGAGATAAAGACAATCTTTTTGAAGAGTATGAATTCATATAGAACGGATTGGTCTAGAAAACTTGATGATTCTCTATGGGCATACCGGACTGCTTACAAGACCCCAATAGGTATATTGCCATATCAGCTTGTGTTTGGGAAGGCCTTTCATCTTTTGGTGGATCTTGAGCACAAAGCTATGTGGGCGTTCAGGAAGCTAAACTTGGATTGGTGTGCCGTATCCTATTATTATCTTGGTGAGTTAAATGAATTGGATGAGTTCCATCTCTACACTTATGAGAGTTCAGCACTATATAAGGAGAAAATGAAGATGTACCATGACTGAAAGATTGAAAAGAGAGATATTAAATCGGGCGATTTGGTTCAATTATTCAAATCAAGATCGCTTGTTTCCTGGAAATCTAAAGTCTAAGTTGATAGGACCATTTCGAGTGGTACATGTATCCCTATATGGTGCAGTAGAGCTTGAAAACCATGAAGGTAAGCAGTTCAAGGTGAATGGTCAGCGTGTGAAAGCTTACTTGGGAACTGCAGAGGAGATAATGGTGTGGAAGTTTGGGACCTTGGTGAAGTCTGAGTAACTAAGGAACCTGCATCATGTCGTAATGTTAAATCAGTCATTGCATAGAAGGCAACTCATGGGGGTAACTTGTGTCATGCCGTGATGTTAACTCAGGTGCTACTAGGGAGGCAACCCAAGATTACATTTGTTTTAAGTGTGCAGGAGCTGATACACTGAAAAGAGGAGAAATTGTAGGAAAAGAGTCTCCCACGGGCATCTATGATGGGCCGTCGTAAGTCCCATGGCCCATAGGAGTTGAACGTGTGACTGAAACTATGAGGAAAAGGCATTGGGATAAAATGATAGTGATATGCCATGGTCTATCTCAAATTGCATGGGCCATCGCACACAATGTCGACTCAACAGATTTCAAAAATGCTTACTGACTCATTTCTATGGTCTGACAGGACGGGCCATCATACCCTAACGGCCGTGGGAAGTCACATTATGGCGTACAGGTAAGTATCCCATGGTATGGGCCATTGCATGTCCCATGAGCCATCGGAACTCGCCGTGGTCTGGGTCATTAAAAATTGAAAAAAAAATTAAAAGAAAATCACCCGACCCGACCTGATTCGGCGCCTCTCTTTCCTCTTTTACCCACATTTTCAAATGGAAATGACCTTATTCAATTAAGGAGAAATTAATTACACTCCCTCCATATACTCCATCTCCCCCACATATCTCCCACACCCAACTCCTTTACTCCTACAAACAATCACCATCACCACCCATCAAAGCTGCAACTTTCACTCACAAGTATCAACACATAAGCATGAGTCAGACTTTGTCATTTCCCTCTCCTATTTCAAGAATACTTTTATTGATGAAAATGCAGGTACTCCTAATCAAGAGAAGAAAACAAAGGAATTGAACTCAAAAAGGTCAGAAAGAGTTGAAGTGTGAAGGTGATCGAGAAAGAGGAATAATCTGACGAGAGGTGCGACTGATATGTGAGCCGCACAACAAGCATCACTGGTTGAGGCACAAGGCGACATACAATGCGTAGAACCAAAGGTGTGACCACACACTGCGTCGCATATCGCGTCGCACCATTCCCTAAGAGTATTTTTTTCCAAAGCCAAGTGACATATTGGGAAGCTTCTAAAATCCATTTTGGGGTGTGTACCAGATATAGAATCTTCAGTGTTGAGTTTTCCAAGGAGATATTGAGAGTGTACTCTTCGCTCTTCATCTTCTCCACTTAGAATTAACTATTTTTGTACGAATTGATCTTGTATTTGGATTTTTGGCTTGAATATGAATGGGATTAAGAGTTACCCATTTGGTATATCTTCTTATTTCCTTAATATGAGCAGCTAATTTTCTTGTCTAGGGGTATGTGCATGAGGGGTGTTTGAATTTGGGTATGGTTCTTGTTTAATTGTGCTTATAATTGATGAATTGATACGGGTCTATTGAATTCCTTAATGTTTAATCATAAAATTAATGGTTGCAAACATTAATTGAGTTTTCTTAATTGTGTTCTTGCTTGAAAGAGGGGTTCATAATTTGGATAGGAATTCAATAGTGGGAATTTGAGATTTCCACCTTAGATTGAGGCTAGAAACAGCTTAATCAACAAAAATTCTCACCTAAGAATCTAAGCTAGAAATAGTGTGATTCCTCCAAGAAATTGAATTGGTTGGTTTATGTGAAAACTATGGTGCTTGATCAAACACCATAGAATATATATTTGGAGGATTGAGAAATTTCCAAATATAACTAAAACCAATGGTACACGTCTCATTAATCGAGAATTTGCATAATTAATCAACTACCCAAACCAATTGTAGAATCTCATCGGAAGCATACCCCTAGTCCCCTTCTCATTGCTTACAAATCTTATGTTTACATTACTCTCTTGGGTAAAAATTGAAATTGATACGTTAATTTCCCTTTCCAATTCCCTCAATCTTTTCTTTTAATTGTTTGAATATCTACCCGGCTTAGTGATTATTACTCGATGATTACTTAGTAAATCATCACTCTACTCCCCGTAGATTCGACTGTGACATCCATTAGGTTACTTTTGTTTTTCTTAACAATCGCTACCACCTCCTTTGGGAGAGTGCTTTTGAGCATCATCAGCTCTAAGCATCGTGTTATGTCTAGGGTGTAGGCTCAGGTCATGACAAACTTGGTATTAGAGTATTAGGTTTAGGAGTCATAGGATGTCTAAAAAGTTGAATTAAGTAGAGTCTCTTTTATAAGTGTGAAGCATGCCACACTTATGAGGAGGAGGCTACAAAATGTTTTAGGAAACTTCCCTTCTTTTATGTTCTTTATTCTGAGATAGAGCAGTGGCATAATAAATTCATCTAAATTCATGTTTTGTTCCCTATTTCCCCAACTATGACTTATATATCAGGCGATAGAAGCAAAAAAGCTCAGATTCCTATCAGTGACATACTCTCAGATAGAGTCTTTAGAAATTAAAGAAAATGCACAAAGGTTTGAGAGGAGCCCACTAGTGCGTCTAAGTCTATCGATTCAAATTTATGTATCCTTGTTCATATAAATGGTGCAGTGATATAATGACCCCTCTGGTCATTTTTGCATTTTTGCTTTCTTTGTACTGTTAGAGCTTACCTGTAGTGGACCCAATTCATTTACGAGTTATTGGGACCATTGGTTGGGTGCTAGGGCCGTACATTAGGTCTTTATGACCATTTTCTTATTTTAGAGCTTTAACTTAGGAAATCATTGACTTTACTCAATATTTTTAGCTAGCATGCTTAGAATTGAATTTTGGCTGTTCTGTTAGCTCCAGAGCATAGATTTTGGTCTAGTTGGACTCTTAGTCAGAGCCTGGGAGCTTTTGGTATGTTTTTATCTCACTTTTTGATATTTCATGCTAGTTAGGGTTATAAGTTTGACTTTGGTAGACTTTTAATGATCGGAGCATCGGATTCGCAATCTGACGGTTTCATCAGCTCCAGAATATCGATTTTGGGATAGGTAGGTGGTTGGTTTGGGTCCTGGCTGAGCAAGGCTCACTTCAGATATTTGGTTGAAATTTGCAAGTGTTTACTTGGGACAACATTTCATCGAGACAACCTCGTATAGAAGTTTCATTGATTCTGTTGAGTCTAGAATGTCGTTTCTACTCTAGTTACATGTTTTGTTTGTGTGTATCAGTTTTTGATTGTGCCCAAAACCCCCCTGTGAGAGCATTCTAAATTACTGGTTTTTTCTGCAACAGAGAAGTGCTCAGCGCGATCGCACAATAGCACCACGATCGCGCCCTTGGCGATTTCCTCCTTCAGCATAATCGCGCCCGGGCACCACAATCACGTTGGTGCCCCTATTGCCCCTTCAGCATAATCGCGCCTGGGGACCATGATTGCACCAGTGCTCTTGCTGCCTCCTTTAGCGGGATCGCGCCTGGTGACCGTGATCATGCCTGGAAACTGTGATTGCACCTGGCGACTGCGATCGCGCCTGACGACCGTGATCGTGCTGCTGAATGACCTGCAATATAAAGTTGCTCCCTAAAATTTTCAGCTTCATTTCCCATTTCCTCTCTCACTCCAAACCTTTTCTCTCACAAAATGCTTTGGCAAAATCATAACTTAGCCGTGGGAATTTGTCGATTGGTGGATTTTATCGTTCCTTCTTCGATTTGGTAAGTCCCTCTTCTCCAAATTTCTCCATAGCCATGGCTAAGATTCCATTAATGCTTCTTAACTTAGTTTTGGATTAATTCTTGTGTTTTAACTGCATGTTTAGGGTTCAATTGCTTGTTGAGATGCACATTTTACCTCATGGACCCTTTTTCCTCCCTCCGTGGTACGTAATTCTCTGTTACTATTCTTGGTTTATGTAAAGTTTTTGCCTTTTAATTCCTCTTCATCTCTAGGTTGTTTAGGTCCCTTTCCTTACCTAGAATATGCTCATTTTGTGGGCATGAGTTCCTGGCAGCGTTGAGAACTTCATGGTAACTTTTATTTTTCTATTTTGAGTCACGGGGCCCATGATCCCTCTTTTGACCCAGATTTTGACCTAGCCAAATTACTAGCATTATGGGTATCGTTAGCTTCATGTTGATGAGTAGATTATGTTCTTGATAGTTTGATTGCTATTCGGGGATTCTCGGAGTAGTTTGGGCTTGGAAAACGTATTTCCAGCTGCTTGTCATTGGACATCAGGTAGGCTACGGCTTGCCTACCTTAGACTTTGCTTATATAGAATATAATTGTACTACTTAGCATCCTTGGGTTGGTTTACTAGTTTGGCATTCCAAACCTTGTCCGCTTTCTTTCTATCCGTTCTTGCTATTTTTGCTTCTATATTTGAACTAATACGGTAGTATTACCCCTTACATCCCGGAGTATCCTTGAAATGCCTTTAGACCATAGTGGTGGGATATTTGGAAAATGTTTGTGAGTCTCGAACATTCATTCACAATTATGAGCTAGTTATCTATGTTGCAAAGTGGATTGAGACTGTGCAGGGACGGTAGGTTGATTATGGGTTGTTTAGCTGTTGTTGTATTTGCACATATCATCATTATCATGAAAGGAGATTTATCTGCATTGGTTTACTACTACATGGCTTTGGACCTGACTATCACCAGTTTTCTAAACCTTTCATGGCCCTGAGGGTCTATTTTTTGTTATAAATGGTTATAAATGAATTTAAAACTTATTTTATGGATCTTCTTGGAGTAAAAGAGATTATATGATGATTTTATCACCGATTTTGAGATAACGCTATAGTCGGCTGGGTCAGAGTGATAGACATGGTTCAATTATAGATTTTAGACCTAGATCTACTCTAGGCATGCATATTAGAATTTTAATAGTTTGTATCTGGTCTCGGAGACCTTCATGGACCTTGTCGATCCGGACTAGGGGCTACAGGATGAAAGTGCCAAAGAAGGGATATACGGGGGATTAGAGGATATGGTGGAAGCCTTACATGGGTCCTACCTGCTAGGCCTACAAGCACCAGAGAAGGTGCATATGGTGCCACTAGCACTTCATATCATATCATACATTGTTTGCATGGTTCCACCCTTTTTGTTGTTCATTGAGTGTATACTCAGGTAGTATGGGATGCCAGAGGGTTAGTTTTCACTTGTATATATTCCTCGGGTGTGTGGGCGCCCATTGATATTGTAGATAGATTAGTCTTACTCGCTCTTATTGTAGTACTTATAAGTTTAAATTTTGATCATCCTTACCTTGTGAGCTGTATTTCAAGCATTTTTATGTTTAGTTGTTGTTCTTCTCTCCCCTTAATTGAGGTTATTAGTACACTTCCCTGTTAATTAAGCTTTTTGTATATATTATTATTGCAAGGATCCAGGTGCATTCTCTACCCTCTTCACATGTGTTTTGTGATATATCCTTTGTGGCTAGCATAGCTTACTTGTGTTCTTTTATGCTTTCTTCTTGTTGCTAGCTTTCGTGTACTTTTTTTTTTAATGACCTTTTCTTCTTATCTGCTATATACTACTTTTATATTTTATATATACTCAGTCGGCCTATGATGCCTACTGGGTACCCATTGCTTATGCAATTGGTGCTTATACTACACTTTTACATCTTTCTGGTGTAGATCCTAGTGTGGGCCATCATTGTTAACGTGGGGACTCATGAAACTCTTGACATATGAGACATAGGGTGAGCTCCTGGCGACTGGGGCTTGGATATATCTCATCCTTTGGTAGTTGACTCTTTTGTATATTCAGAGGCACTTGTATATTGTATTTTTTCACCCTCTTTCACTCTGTATATTTTGTAGTGGCTCCTGTACTTTTGATACAAGGTTATGGGATAGTGTAGTTTCTATATATATCCAGATTGCTTCCCTTCCACTTTGCTTTCCTATTTTTTTCTGCTTATTGTGCTTCTTATGCGTGCTTGCTTAGAGTGTAGCCCATTACTAACCGTTTCGAGCTTCGGGGACTGGGTCTCCTACAGGGGGGTTATATGTGCAATCATGACCTGAGAAATTAGGTTGTGATAGCTTGGTATCAAAGCCCAGGTTCACCAGTGTCATTGGTATATGAGCCAATATCTAGTAGAGTCCTGCGGATCAGGCCAGAGACGCTTGTACCCTATCATCGGGAGGCTACAATGGCATATTAGGAAACATGAATTTTTTCTTGGGTCTATATCGTGCGCTTTATAGTAGATGGTCTCCTAAAATCCCATTTGTTCCTTTCACTCTTCCGCAGATGGTTCATACGAGATCTTCAGCAGCATACAAGGGTGAGCCTTTAACACCAGCACCTTCGGCTCTAGCCAGGGGCCGGGGGGGAAGGTCAAGGGCGTGCCCGAGCAGCGGCACTAGTTAGAGCTCTTGAGGGCAAGTATAATCCCGAGCCAGTTACGGATCAACAACCCATGGATTAGGGGGCAGCCCAGGTGCCACCAGGGCTAGTAGCAGTATCTATATCAGTGCCAACATTAGCCTTAACTCCTATGCCAGATATTCGAAGTGTGCTTCTTCAGTTGTTGAGTATGGTTTGGGGTCAGCCTTCTGATACAGCCCAAATATCAGTTTAGGGGGCAGCCCTGGGTTTTTAGAGTTCAAGAGCGCAACCTGCTGCTATGGATCCCATGCACAGTTCCTTCCAATGCTTAAAGTTGCTCAGCCTATCGCTCCTCGCCCAGTCATGTTAGAGTTAGAGCAAAAGGCCTGGGTCCAGTTTCTGAGATTATCCTCACTAAGGTTCTTCGGTGCTCCCGGACAGGATGCCCATGAGTTTATTACTACTTGTGAGGAGATGTTCCATCACCTGGGTCAGCTGGATGCCCACAAAGTAAATTATACCACCTATCAGCTGTAGGGACTAGCTAAGCTTTGATGGAGGGCCCAAGTAGATTGCAGACCCCCTGAGTCTCATCAGTTGACTTAGAGAGAGTTTTATGAGGCCTTTATGGCCAAGTTCTTTCCACAGTGTGACTGTAAGCTCCGTAGGGAGCAGCTTACTCGATTAATGCATAGTTCTAAGACAGTATCTGAGTATAAGACTTGTTTTCACTAGTTAGCTCAATTTAGGGCTATGATTATTCCTACAGAGCCAGACTAGGTTTATTATTTTATTTAGGGGTTGAGGACCGAGCTTCATCAGACTAGAGAGATACATATTGCGAGTGGGTGGAAATTTCAAGATATAGCAGACCATGCTTGTACGATAGAGGATTTGCATCACAAAGACTCATGGGCCAGAGATAAGAGGCCATACCATCAGGGCAGATACAGTGGTTCTCGCTCTGGTGGTAGATGTTCAGGTCAGTGAGGCCAAGGATATCAGCCATGGTAGCATTAGGGCCAGTCTATCCAGCTAGTTCAGGCATCACTTCGTACTTCTATTGGGCCTTAGTTTGATTAGAGTTATGGTAGTCAACATGGTTACACTGGTCAGTCATCGAGGAGTACATCATTTGGGGCATCAGGCTGTGGTGGCCATTCAGGTTCAGCCAGTTCATCACGTAAGGGTGGGCCGTCAGGACCTTGCTATAAGTGTGGTATCATTGGTCACTTTTCCAGAGAGTTCCCCCAACGGGATACATTTTAGCCAGCCTCTCAACCAGCTCAAATTGTGAGAGCAATACAGCCACCGATCAAAAGAGGTGGTGCCCAGGGTAAAGGTGGTACCCAGCATGGAAGGATAGGTGGTTGGGATGGTGGTCGGTCAGGTGGAGGTTGGTATCAGTTCTATGTGGTCCTTGGTAGACTGGAGGTAGAGGCTCAATTGCGCTGATCACAGGTATGATATATGTCTCCCGCCAATCAGTTGTAGCATTGTTTGATCCTGGTTCTTCATGTTCACATGTTTCTGCTTACTTTGTTCCTTGTTTGGGATTGGCTAGTGAGCTATTATCTATTCTTATATCTGTTGCGACCCTAGTAGGCAAATCTTTAGAGGTGGATCAGATTGTTAGATCTTGTTTGATAGTTGTTGGTGATCTTAAGACTTGGGCTGACTTGATGATTTTAGATATTCTAGATTTTGATGTGATTTTGGGCATGGACTGGTTATCCCCTCACTGAGCGGTTTTGGATTGTTATTCCAAAACTGTTACCATAGCCATGCCCGACGTATCTCCTATTATATGGAAGGTTTTTGTTGGCCGTGCACCATCTGCGATCATTTCTTGTCTTTAGGCTAGGAGGTTGATTTTGCGTGGGTTTTTGGCTTACCTAGCATATGTCCAGGTAGTTAGTGCCGACACTTCTTCTGCCGAGTCGGTCCCTATGGTTAGGGAGTTCTTAAATGTGTTTCTAACCGATTTGCCAGGACTTCCACCTGAGCGTGATATAGACTTTGCCATTGAATTAGAGCCGCACACCAGGCCCATTTCCATTACTCCGTATCGTATGGCTCCAGCTGAGTTGAGGGAGTTTAAGTTTTAGCTCTAGGACTTGTTAGCTATGGGTTTCATCAGACCAATTGTGTCTCCTTAGGGTGATCCAGTTCTGTTTGTAAAGAAGAAGGATTGATAGATGCAGATGTGCATTGATTATCGGTAGCTAAATAAGGTGACTATAAAGAACAATTATCTGATGTCGTATATAGATGACTTGTTAGATCAGCTCCAAGTATCAGCAGTGTTTTCTAAGATTGATTTGAGGTCAGGCTACCACCAATTGAGGATTAGGGCGGAGCACATCCCTAAGACAACATTCAGGACATGTTATGGCCATTAACAGTTCCTGGTGATGTCTGTTGGGTTGACTAATGCCCCTGAAGCTTTCATGGACTTGATACACAGGGTGCTTAGGCCGTACTTGGATTTGTTTGTGATAGTCTTCAATGATGACATATTGATATACTCGTAGAGTAGGGAGGTGCATGAGAAATATTTGAGGATAGTACTCCAAACTTTGAGAGATCTTCGGCTTTTTGCGAAGTTCGAAAAGTGCGCGTTTTGGCTTGAGTTAGTAGCATTCCTAGTACACATGGTGTCCAAAGATGGGATTAGAGTGGACCCAGGGAAGATTACAGTCATTCGTGATTGGCCGAGGCCTACTACTACTATCAAGGTTCGTAGTTTTGTTGGTTAGGCAAGATATTACAGATGGTTTGTTGAGGGAATTTCTTCTATAGCAGCGCTTTTGACTAGGCTGACTAGGAAGGATGTCCTATTTTAGTGGTCTAATAAGTGAAAGAATAGTTTCAAGAGGCTTAAGGCCTTATTGACTTCAGCTCAGGTGTTGACATTTCCAGTTGAGGGTCAGGGTTTTTTAGTGTATTGTGATGCTTCATCGGTTGGTCTTGGTCGTCTGTTGATGCAGCAGGGTCAGGTGATAGCATATACATTGAGGAAGCTGAAGGATCATGAGCTCAACTACCCTACTCATGACTTAGAGTTGGTGGCAGTAGTCTTTGCGCTTAAGATATGGAGGCATTATCTATATGGAGTTCACTATGAGATCTACACCGACCACCGTAGTCTTCAGTATATCATAAGTTAGCGAGAGTTGAATTCTAGGCAGCAGAGATGGGTTGAGTTATGAAGGACTATGACTTCACTATACTATACCACCCATGCAAGGAAAACGTGGTAGCATATGCCTTGAGCCGGAAGACAGTGAGTATGAGCAGCTTTGCTTCTCTTTCAGTTTTGGAGCAATTATTGGCCTTGGACATCTAGTCCTTAGCTAACCGTCTAGTTAGGCTTGACCTGTCAGATTCCAACAGAGTTCGTGCCAGTGTTGAGATCTTCTCTGCTCTGGTTGATCAGATTCAGCGATGTCAGTTTGAGGATCAACGATTGTATGATATTCGTGACTAGGTTTCTCGGGGTGAGGCTAGCAGGGCTACTCAAGATTCTGATGGTATTCTGAGATTTGATAGTCAACCGTGTGTTTCGAGAGTTTGGGGATTTGATTCAATTGATTCTCCATGAGGCTCATAGTTCAAGATATTCCATCCATCTAGGCACAGCTAAGATACATACAGATTTGAGGCACATTTACTGGTGGAGTAGTATGAATAGGAACATAGCGGAGTGTGTATCTCACTGCTTGAACTGCCTGCTGGTTAAGTTTGAGCATATGCGACCTGGTGGATTGATGTAGAGACTTCCCATTCCTTTGTGGAAGTGGGAATAGATCGATATGGAATTCATAACACGGTTGCCACCTACTTCTCGAGGGTTTGACTCTATTTCGGTTATTGTTGATAGGCTGACTAAGTCCGCACACTTCTTGCTGTTTCATTCTTCCTATAGTGCAGAGAGGTTGGGTCAAATTTATCTATGTGAGGTTTTCTGTTTGTATGGGGTCCCAGCTTTTATTTTTTCAGACAGTGGTACTCATTTTACATCTCAGTTTTGGAGGACTATTCAGCAAAAAATAGGTACAGAGGTTCATCTTAGTACTGCATTCCAACCTCAGATAGATGGTTAGTCCGAGAGGACTATCCAGGTCTTGGAGGACATGTTACGGGCCTGTGTTCTTGATTTGGGGATTCATGGATCAGTATATGCCTTAGGCGGAGTTTGCTTATAATAATAGTTATCACCCAAGTATTTGCATGGTGCCTTTAAGGCATTGTATGGTAAGCGTTCCAGATCTCTAGTGGGTTGGTTTGATTTATTTGAGTCCCGGCCGCACAGTACAAACCTTCATCGTGATTCCTTTGACAGAGTTCAGGTAATTCAGGATAGATTTCGGGGAGCCCAGAGTAGGAAGAAGAGCTACGCAGACGTAGACTTCATGCCTTAGAGTTCAGTATTGTTGATCTGGTATTCCTTCAAGTGTCGCCTGATAACGCCCAAATGTACTCTCCAAGATAGAGCTAACGGCGATCATTAAGCAAAATAAAATTTATATTACCCGACGGGAATCAGGGTCGATCTCACAGGGAATTGTAGCTTAGCCAAAGAGATTGTAGAAAACAAATAATGTTAAAAGGGGGGGGGGATTGGGAATCTGTCATAATTCAATTCCAAACTAAACAAGAAAGTAAATGTGAGGTGTAAAGAAGAGAGAGGACGACTAGGAATGTGCTTCCGATGGGATTCGAACACGGGTCAAGGTACTTGCTCAATTGCATAAATTCTTACTAAATAACATAGGTAGCATTGGTTTTAGGCATGATTGTTGATCTCTTGATCGCACAATCATTTATCTAATAGTCTTTGTTCAAGCACCATTGTTTAGGCATAAACCAACCAATATAAGCTCGGGGAGGTCACACTATCTCTAGCTTAGATCCTTAAATGGGTGTTTCCGGCGAATTGAGCTATTTCTAGCCTCAATCTAAGTGGAATACTTAGTACCAACTAGTAATTTCACATCTGAAATTATGAACCCCTTTGTCAAGCAAGATTACAATCAGGTAAATTAAATCAATGTTTGTAACCACCAATTTTAAAGTTAAAATATGGTGAAATCACTAGACCCATGTCATATTAGCAATTATAAACACAAATAAGCAAGATCCATACCCTTTTATCAAGTACCCATCATCAACCGGGTACAGAGGTGACGAGGGGTGCTAACCTGACCACCCAACCCAGCAGGTCAGGGGCAGGCTACCCCATCCCTAGACAAGGAGAATTAGTCACTCATGCTATAGTAAGAAGAAAGTATACCCATAGGGAAATTCAAATTCCTTTTCATTAATTATATCAAGAATCCAATATCCAAGCTCAAATTTACAAGTCCAAGGTTGAAGATTGAGAGAATGAATTGAAACCCTCTTTCTTGCCTTGGGAGAGAAACTTGCTTCAAAAACTAAAAAACTATGCCTAAATTATGTTTTAGAATGTTCCCAAATTGTCACATCAAAATGGACAAAATTGCCCCTCAGGGGCTATGCATTTTGAACATCATGTTATGCGCGTCGACAGCTCCTCACAAGCGAACCAGTGACTTGGCTAAGTTTCAATTGTCGTGCAAAGTGGCGTGGGGTTCACACCAGGCCTTGTGTATGTCGCACGATGTCCGCACCCCTTCAAAGATCCTTCTCTTATTTTCTGAGCTTCATGTAAAGGGAGGTGTGGACTGCACCACGTGTTGTGCATGTCGCACGAGGTCCACACCTCAAGACAGAATCTTCATCTTTTTCGATCAACTTTACACTTTAACTCCTTTTGAGCTCTTTTGAGTCCATTTCCTTGTTATTTTCTTTAGAACAAGAGTACCTGCATTTATGTTAATAAAGGCCATAAGAACCTCTAAAATGTATCAAAACATGGCAATAATTCATGATTAAAGGCTTAATAAGTTGGTAGATTATCGAATTATCAAACCCCCAAACTTGAACTATTGGTTGTCCTCAAGCAAAATACTCATAAGTTAAGGAATGAATTATGCTCTAAAACTCAATCAAGGCACAATAGACTAATCTATTCTAAAAACTAAGAAAAATAATAAACAAAAAGACTCAATTAAAGACTCAACTACCATGCTCATCTCAATTTGGACTACCACATTCTCAAGTCAATTGATCATTTCAAAACATTCTCAAAAGGACTTCATTTTTCATTCAAAATCAAGGAAATTTGTCATTCAAAACAAGATTTAAATCTTCTCAAGTCATTGGCATGGACCATCAAGGTTTGCCTCGAGATTTTCCACAAAACTTGTATCATTCATTCCTCTTAATTGAAATAGAGTCTTCATATTTCAATTCGAGTGCATGATGCCACTCACCACAAGAGAGAATCCCACTCACAATCATGAAATTTCACAATACAAGGTATTATAAGAGAACCAAAAAGACTCTCACTCTCTCAAGGAAGTTCAAGTGCATACATGTTGAACCATAGGCTTGCCCTTCATGTAAATTGCAATTATGTAGAGTGGCCAAGCTTGGAATCACTAAGGACTTATGGGTTAGGATGTTGGCTAGGCTTAAGGTGAGGATTTCATTTGGCTCAAGTGACTAAACCTCGCTAACGCTCTTTCTTATCATTTTGAACACCACTCACATTTTAGAACTTTGACTTCACCTTATTCTCCCTTACACATCCCAAGTTTTTCCTTTTCAATCTTTATCATTCAACCTCCTTGTAACACCTTCACTTCGTAGCACCAATTCTTTTCTTTTCATTTTTGCTCATTGGATTGAACTTCTGGAGCAATTTTCAATTCAATATAAGGTGCTACCTTGCACTTGAAGTGCATTCCTTTTCTTCTACAAATTAAGCACATACACCCCCAAACTTAGGCTTTTTCCTATGTTGTCATTTCATTTTCTCCCCCCCAAACTTAGGCTTTTAGCCTACATTTCACTTTTAAGTTGTTAGGGAGGACGGGGTCCAAGATAGAGGTTTTAAAATGGCCAAGGTGTCAGATAAGGTGCCAAAGACCATCACAATCTCAAAAGGGTTCACTAGTATTGATGTCAAGGGAAGTCATTTGGGGTAAAGTGGCTATTCAAAAAGGGCCTCAGCTCATTTTCCAAGCTCGTCCACACCTAAAATTTTGCCTTGAATCATATTCGGGGCAAGTTCTAGACAACACACATGCACAAGAATCAAGGTAAAGCCTCACCACACAAGGCATCATGCCACAAGACTTCTTCACATTAGTCTCAAAATCAATTGGGACAAATGACTTTTGACAAGCTATACTGATTTCATTACACACTCATTTGTGAATCGATCAATCCAAAATGAGAGT
>QJPP01002150.1:0-85708 GCA_003996215.1 Jaltomata sinuosa | reverse complement strand
GTCTAGGCCACTCACAAACCGCTGAAATCTTTCCCGGATCAACCCTAATACCATCCTTAGACACCACGTGCCCTAGGAATGCAACTGACTCAAGCCAAAACTCGCACTTTGAGAACTTGGCATAAAGCCGATGATCTCTCAAAGTCTGGAGTATAACCCTCAAGTGCTGCTCATGCTCATCTCTACTACGCGAGTATACCAAGATGTCTTCTATAAAAACTATCACAAATGAGTCCAAATACGGGCCAAGAACCCTGTGCATCAAGTTCATAAAGGCTGCGGGGGCATTAGTCAACCCAAAAGACATCACCAGGAACTCATAATGGCCATAACGTGTCCTGAATGCTGTCTTAGGGATGTCCTCCGCCCTAATCCTCAACTGATGGCAACCAGACCTCAAATCAATCTTCAAAAACACGACTGAACCCTGAAGCTAGTCAAACAAATCATCAATCCTCGGCATCGGATACCTATTCTTCACTGTCACCATATTCAGCTGTCGATAATCAATACACATGTGCATCGACCCATCCTTCTTCTTTACGAAGAGAACAGGAGCACCCCACGGTGACACACTAGGTCTAATAAACCCCTTAGCTAACAGATCCTGGAGCTGCTCCTTAAGCTCCCTCAACTCAGCAGGAGCCATACGGTAAGGAGAAATAGAAATGGGCTTAGTGCCCGGTTCTAACTCAATAGCAAAATCAATATCTCTCTCAGGTGGAAGGCCTGGCAGGTTGGTAGGAAACACATCGAGGAAGTCTCTAACCACAGGAACATACTCAGGAGAAGTGGGGTCAGCACTAACATCTCGGACATATGCTAGATAAGCTAAACACCCACGGGAAATCAACTTCCTAGCTCGAAGACAAGAGATAATCCCAGATGGTGCATGGCTAACAGAACCCTGCCACACAACCGGGGATACACCGGGTACAGCTATGGTAATGGTCTTGGCATAACAATCCACAACCACACGGTGAGGGGATAACCAGTCCATGCCCAGTATCACATCAAAATCTAGCATATCAAGAATCATCAAATCACCCCAAGTCTCTGAATCACCAATAGATATCATACAAGATCTCACAATCCGATCCACTACTAAAGAATCTCCTACTGGGGTCGAAACGGAAACAGGAACAGATAATGGCTCACTAGCCAACCCCAAACAAGGCACAAAGTAGGCAGATACATATGAACAAGTGGATCCAGGATCAAATAAAGCAATAGCAGACTGATGGCACACAGAAATCGTACCTGTAATCACAGCATCTGAGGCCTCTGCCTCTGGTCTCCTAGGGACCGCGTAAAACTGACGACGACCTCCACCTTCCCGACCGCCATCCCTACCACCTGCTCTACCGCGTGGAGCACTACCTCTACGCTGATGACCACCCCCTCTAGCCGGAGGCTGAACTTCCCGTAAAGGCTCGGCCAACTGAATTGTACCCTACTGAGGGCAATCTCTAGCAAAATGACCAATCGCACCATAAGTAAAACAAGCCCCTGATGGCCTACTCAGTTGATATGAACCAACAGATCCCGTATGACCACCACGACCTGATGCCCCAGAAACTGTACCCCTCGAAGACTGGCCGCCATAGCCCTGATGGCTGTTCTGACCCTGCTCGAACTGGGTACTACCGAAAGTCTGAAGGGAAGCCTGAACCGGTCAGCTGGACTGACCCTGGTACTGCTGTGGCTGATAACTCTGGCTCCACTGTCTAGGACCTCTACCACCATATCTGGAACCACTATAGACACCCTGATGTCGATGCCTCCTATCTCTGGACCCCTGATCATGTCGCTGTAAGTCCTCCACAGTACGGGCATAGTATACAATAGCCTGGAATGACCGACCACTGGCAATCAATATATCAGCTGGCTGCCTGATCTCTGGCCTCAAATCCCATACAAATCTGCGAATCCTATCAGCCTCGGTAGGAATGATCATAGCTCCGAACGGTGCTAGCTGATGGAAACGGGTCTCATACTCTGAGATAGTCGTAGACCCCTGTGTAAGGTGAGTAAACTGCTCCCTGCGACGTTCACGATCACTCTGAGGTAGGAACTTGGCCATAAAGGCCTCATAAAACTCAGACCAGGTCAAAGGAGGTGACGATGGTGGTCTACAAGCAACCTGGGCCCTCCACCATAACTTCGCTGGGCCCTCCAACTGATAGGTAGTATACCAACCCTGTGAGTCTCCAGCAAACCCAAATGATGCAACATCTCCTCACTGGTAGTAATAAGGTCATGTGGATCCTGTCCACAAGTACCAGCAAACTTCGGAGCTGGTAACCTCAAAAACCTACCCAAAGCCTTCTGCTCCGACTCTGTCATAGCTTGGCGAGGAGCAAAAGGCTGTGCAACTAATGGAACCGGAATGACCTCTGCACAAGGAGCTGCAGTAGCAGGCTGCGCTCCTAAATTCTGTTCACCCAGGGCTGCCCCCTGAGCGGATGTCTGTGCTCCCTCAGAAGGCCGCTCTCCAATCATACCCAAAAGCTATAATAGTAATCCTCGAATATCTGGAGACTGAGCTGCGGCTGGAGCTGGCACAGAAGTGGGCACTGGAGCTGGTACTGGAGCTGGCGCTGGAGCTAGCACTGGAGCTGGCACTGGAGCTGGTGCTCGAGCTGGTGCTCGAGCTGGTGCTGGAGCTGGTGCTCGAGCTGGTGCTGGAGCGGGAGGCTCATCTCCGCGTGATGCCGATGATCTCGTACAAACCATCTGTGGAAGAATGAAGTAGAATAAATGAGATTTCCAGAAACTTCAAGGGTTCTACGCATGACACAGAAGCAATGAAAGAGTCAAATTCCTAAAATGTCACTGTAGCCTCCCAAAGATTGAGTACGGACGTCTCCGCCCCAATCCGCAGGACTCTACTAGACATTGGCTCCTATACCGATGACACCGGTGAACCTAAAGCTCTGATACCAAGTTGTCATGACCCAATTTCTTGGTCATGATGGCACCTACAACCCCTGGTAGGTGAACCAATCCCCGTAGCCCAGAACAGTTAGCAATGGGCTACTATCTAACAAATAAGGGAACAAGACGAAGAGAACAGATAAAAGGAATATAAATATATAAATATGCGGAAACTAAACCAAACCCCAAGACCTGGTATCATAGTATAGAGCCAAACTACATACATGGAGTGCAAATAAACCAAAACTATATATGCAGATGTCTCTAAATGGTAATAGAGTACATGAAGCAAAAGATAAACTAAAGCTAAGTTCCGATCGCCAAGAGCTCACCCTCAGTCTGAAGTAGTCCCCAACAGATCTCCAAGCATGAATCACAGCGATCTAACGGCGATGGCCCACGCTAGGATCTGCACCCAAAGATGCAGGGGGGTAGGGGTGAGCACCAAATGTGAAGCATAAGGTACCCAGTAGGTATCATAGGCCGACTGGGCACATATAAGATAAAAGCGTAGTAACAGACAGAATAGAAGCAAGCAGTCACAGAAATCAACGAAAGGTACACAGGAACTAGCCCAGAGGGAAATAAACAGAACCACATGTGAGGCCAGTAAGCAGAATATACACACCATAGGCACAGGTGAAAGTAAGAAATAACGCACCTGGGGTCCTTGCAATAACAGTGTATACAAAATAAGTTTACGAAATGGACGGTATACCGGTAATCTCAAGTGTAAGAAGAAGAGAGAAAGAGTAACGATAGGCATGCTCAGAGACATGAATCAAACTCAACTAATCATATCAATCTCAAATACAGAAACTAACAGTCTAGCAGTAACCAATTTCATACTTAACCGTAACAGGGAACAATTCTGTAAGTAAATAGCAAAAGTCTACCTACAGTCCCCCGGCGGCCCATACAACCGAGGAACACAAATAAGTGAAAACAAACCCTCCGGCATCCCATACTACCGGAGCGTACAATCAACAAACAACAAACAATGGTGGAGCCTCAAACAATGAATGATATGATGCATGAAGATCTCAAGTGAAATGGTATCTCTGTATGTACCTCCCCCGGTGCCGATCCGGCCTAGCAGGTAGGTTCCATGGAAGGACACTGCCCATATACCTCTACTCCATCGTATACCCTTCCTCCGGCACACGTAGCCCGTAGCCCCTAGCCCGGATGGCAAGGTCCATGGAGGTCCCAGACCCCATACTAAAACTCAGTATCAAAGCATATCACCCGGAAGCAAGTCCGATATCAACATAGAGACCTAGTCTCGAATATGCATGCCCAGACCCTGTCCAGGACTAAAGTAGTAGGAAAATATCTCAAAATACCCTCCAACGGTGCCCGGGAATAACCGGGTCTAAACCGTAAAAAGTCATCTCAGGTGCTCGGTCCGACTGAGGCTAAAAATCATCTCAAGTAACAAGAAAACTCAACTAGCACCCCGGCCCTGCCGAGTCTAGCGATAATCATAAAATTGATGATTTTAAACATAATTTTACTTTCCTTTATCCAGAAATATTCACAAGTTAAATCAAACCATTTCTAAATTATTTCCATAAAAAACAAGGCCCCCGGGCCATGCAAGGTTTAGAAAATAGTGCCAGTAGGCCCGAAGCCAAAACCATAGTAAAACATGGATAAAACCTCTTTATATGCATGGAAATGGTATGATCACACACAATAGCTGCCCAGCAGCTCACAATCATCCTATCGACCCTGCACAGGCCCACAGCTACTCAGCAAGCATAACCAGCCTAGAAGGATAATTCTATGCCCGGGACTCGCGGACATTCCCAAAATCCCACCTTCTATGTTCCAGAGTCAACAAGGCCTCACAGGACCACAAGGGTAAATAAAATATATCGGCAAATACTACAAGCAACGGAGAAAGAAAAGAAGGCGGACATGAATAAAGCGGTCGAGGTCTGTGGTACCAACCTAATAAACTAACCCAAGGATGCCCATTAATACAATTTTATTCTATATATGCGGAGTCTAGGGAAAATAAACCGTAACCTACCTGTCGTCCGATGACAAGCTGCTAGAACAACGATGTCCAAGCTCGAACCACTCCGAGAAAATCCAAAACTAAATCGGAATCGGATTTGGGCTTGAATAACTTGACGTAGATAATTAACTTCTTTTGGGGACTAAACACAACACCAAAATATTTTCCTCAACATAATTCTGAACCCCAAAATCAAATTGCTGAAGCGCCCACTACACTCTCAATCCACTACAATTTCAATCCACCCACTTGGATTGTGAAAAGGAAACATTCTGATTGTAATATTTAGGAAGGAATCGAACAAAGGATATCAATTAAGTGAAAAAGTAATAATAATATAATTTTTACCAAATTCAACCTTTAAATAAAATATTTTCAAATACACGCGATGTTAATAAAATTCTTAAATTTAAGTTTGCAACTCACCATCGCACGATTTTGATACTCAAGAACTCTCTCAGAATCCTCCCGTATGTTTTCTCACTGTTTCAGAACTGAAATGGCGTTTTAAACGTGAAGTTGAGGCTTAAATCGAGTTTGACCCGACCCGGTTCGCAACCCGGTTCCCAACCCATTTTCTGCCAGACAGTCCATGGTAAAATAGTCAGTTGGACGTGAGGTTTTGTGCGTTGGAAACTAGACTCGTAGACCTTAGATTTGGTATTTTGGGGGACTTCTAACTCTTTATATATTGAGAGAAAAGCTCTGAGACATTTTACCCAAAGTTCAGAAAATTTATTAAAGAACTTACGATAACTTTTGCCGACTTGCTTGACTTCAAAACTTATAATGCGACCAAACAAATGGACCCAACACCGAAATCCCAGTCCTGACGAGCCTTAAGTGACTTGGAGCCGCTACAAACAAGCTCTAACGGTTCAAGGAAAACGTATACGTGGAAATAACCGGAAGGGTCATTACAACTCACTGCCTTCCATCTCAAGGCATCCGCTACCATGTTTGCCTTGCCCGGATGATACAGGATAGTGAAGTCATAGTCCTTCAGTAACTCGACCCATCTCCTTTGTCTCCAGTTCAACTCTCACTGACTCGTGATATACTGAAGACTACGGTGATCGGTGAAGATCTCACAGTGAACTCCATATAGGTAATGCCTCCAGATCTTGAGCGCGAAAACTACCGCCGCCAACTCTAAGTCATGAATGGGGTAGTTGCGCTCGTGGACCTTCAGCTGCCTCGACACATATGCTATTACTCGACCCTGCTGCATCAACACATAACCAAGACAAACCCCAGAAGCATCACAGTACACGGAGAAGCTCTGACCCTCAACCGGCAAAGTCAAAACTGGAGTTGAATTCAACAAGGCCTTAAGCCTCTGGAAGCTATCCTCGCACTGATCCGACCACTGAAATGGGACATCTTTCCTAGTTAGCATAGTCAAGGGTGTTGCTATGGAAGAAAATCCCTCAACGAACCGTCTGTAGTAACCTGCTAACCCAATAAAGCTGCGGACCTCAGTAGAAGTAGTAAGTCTAGGCCAATCCCAAACCGCAGAAATCTTTCCCGGGTCAACCCTAATCCCATCCTTAGACACCACATGCCCTAGGAATGCAACTGACTCAAGCCAAAACTCACACTTTGAGAACTTGGCATAAAGACGATGATTCCTCAAAGTCTGGAGTATAACCCTCAAGTGCTGCTCATGCTCATCTCTACTACGCGAGTATACCAAGATGTCGTCTATAAAAACTATCACAAATGAGTCCAAATATGGGCCAAAAACCCTGTGCATCAAGTTCATAAAGGCTGCGGGGGCATTAGTCAACCCAAAAGACATCACCAGGAACTCGTAATCGCCATAACGTGTCTTGAATGCTGTCTTAGGGATGTCCTCCGCGCTAATCCTCAACTGATGGTAGCCAGACCTCAAATCAATCTTAGAAAACACGACTGAACCCTGAAGCTGGTCAAACAAGTTATCAATCCTCGGCATCGGATACCTATTCTTCACTGTCACCCTATTCAACTGCCGATAATCAATACACATGCGCATCGACCCATCCTTCTTCTTCACGAAGAGACCAGGAGCATCCCAAGGTGACACACTAGGTCTAATAAACCCCTTAGCTAACAGATCCTGGATCTTCCCCTTAAGCTCCCTCAACTCAGCAGGAGCCATACGGTAAGGAGAAATAGAAATGGGCCTGGTGCCCGACTCTAGCTCAATAGCAAAATCAATATCTCTCTCAGGTGGAAGGCCTGGAAGGTCGGTAGGAAACACATCGAAGAAGTCTCTAACCACAGGAACAGACTCAGGAGAAGTAGGGTCAGCACTAACATCTCGGACATATGCTAGATAAGCTAAACACCCATGGGAAATCAACTTCCTAGCTCGAAGACAAGAGATGATCCCAGATGGTGCATGGCTAACAGAACCCTGCCACATAACTGGGGATACACCGGGCACAACTATGTAAATGGTCATGGCATAACAATCCAAAACCACACGGTGAGGGGATAACCAGTCCATGCCCAGTATCACATCAAAATCTAGCATATCAAGAATCATCAAATCACCCCAAGTCTCTGAATCACCAATAGATAGCATACAGGATCTCACAATCCGATCCACTACTAAAGAATATCCTACTAGGGTCGAAACTGAAATAGGAACAGATAATGGCTCACTAGCCAACCCCAAACAAGGCACAAAGTAGGCAGATACATATGAACAAGTGGATCCAGGATCAAATAAAGCCATAGCCGACTGAGGGCACAAAGAAATCGTACATGTAATCACAGCATCTGAGGCCTCTGCCTTTGGTCTCCTAGGGACCGCGTAAAACTGACGACGACCTCCACCCGCCCGACCGCCATCCCTACCACCTGCTCTGCCGCACGGAGCACCACCTCTACCCTAACGACCACCCCCTCTAGCCGAGGGCTGAACTGCTCGTAAAGGCTCGGCCAACTGAACTGTACCCTGCTGAGGGAAATCTCTAGCAAAATGACCAATAACACCACAAGTAAAACAAGCCCCTGGCGTCCTACTCGATCGAGATGAACCAGCAGATTCCGTATAACTACCACGTCCTGATGCCCCAGAAACTATACCCCTCGAAGACTGGCCTCCAAAGCCCTGATGGCTGCTCTGACCCTGCTAGAACTGGGCACTACCGAAAGTCTGAAGGAAAGCCTGAACAGGTCGGCTGGACTGACCCTGGTGCTGCTGTGGCTGATAACCCCGAATCCACTGGCCAGAATCTCTACCACCATATCTGGAACCACTGTAGACACCCTGATGTCGAGGCCTCTTATCTCTGGACCCCTGATCATGTCACTGTAAGTCCTATACAGTGCGGGCATAGTCTACGATAGCCTGAAATGACCGACCACCGGCAATCAATATCTCAGCTGGCTGCCTGATCTCTATCCTCAAACCCCATACAAATCTGCGAATCCTATCTGCCTCGGTAGGGATGATCATAGCTCCGAATGGTGCTAGCTGATGGAAACGGGTCTTATACTCTGAGACAGTCATAGACCCCTGCATAAGGTGAGTAAACTGGTCCCTGCGATGCTCACGATCCCTATAAGGTAGGAACTTGGCCATAAAGGCCTCATAAAACTCATACCAGGTCAAAGGAGGTGACGATAGTGGTCTACAAGCAACATGAGCCCTCCACCATAACTTCGTTGGGCCCTCTAACTGATAGGTAGTATAACCAACCCCGTGAGTCTCCAACAAACCCAAATGATGCAACATCTCCTCACATGTAGTAATAAAGTCATGTGGATCCTGTCCAGAAGTACCAGCAAACCTAGGAGGTGCTAACATCAAAAACCTACCACTTCTGCTCTAACTCTATCATAGCTGGGCGAGGAGCAAGAGGTTGTGCAACAGATGGGACCGGAATGACCTCCGCACGGGGAGCCATAGTAGCAGGCTGCGCTCCTGAGCTCTGTTCACCCAGGGCTACCCCCTGAGCGGATGTCTGCGCTACCTCAGAAGGCCGCTCTCCGATCATACCCAAAAGCTATAATAGTAATCCCCGAATATCTGGAGACTGAGCTGCGGCTGGAGCTGGCACAGAAGTGGGCACTGGAGCTGGTACTGGAGATAGTGGTACCTGGGCTGCCCCCTGATCCACATGCTGCTCAGGCTCTATCTCAACTCTAGCAGCTCTAGCTGTTGCCACTGCTCGAGGGCGTCCTCGACCCTTAGATGGAGCGGGAGGCTCATCTCTGCCTGATGCCGATGATCTCATACGAACTATCTGCGAAAGAATGAAGTAGAGCAAATGAGATTTTCAGAAACTTCAAGGGTCCTACGCACGACACAGAAGCAATGAAAGAGTCAAGTTTCATAAAATGTCACTGTAGCCTCCCGAATATTGAGTACGGACGTCTCCGCCCTGATCTGCAGGACTCTTCTAGACATTGGCTCCTATACCGATGACACCAGTGAACCTAGAGCTCTGATACCAAGCTGTCACGACCCGATTTCTCAGTCATGATGGCACCTACAACCCCCCAGTAGGCGAACCAATTCCCGTAGCCCAGGACAGTTAGTAATGGGCTACTATCTAACAAATAAATGGAAGAATAGTTTAATAAGTAAAAGTAAGGAAGAAAGATGAAGAGAATAGATAATAGGAATATACATGTACATATGCGGAAACTAACCAAATTCCAAGACCTGGTATCATAGTATAGAGCCGGAACTAGATACATGGAGTGCAACGACCCAAAAGCTATATATACAGATGTCTCTGAATGGTAATAGAGTACATAAAGCAAACGATAAACCAAAGCTAAGCTCCGATCGCCAAGAGCTCACCCTCAGTCTGAAATAGTCCCCAACGGATCTCCAAGCACGAATCACAGTGATCTAGCGGTGATGGCCCACACTAGGATCTGCACCAACAGATGCAGGGGGTAGGGTGAGCACCAAATGCGAAGCATAAGGTACCCAGTAGGTATCATAGGCCGACTGGGCACATATAAGATAAAAGCGTAGTAACAGACAGAATAGAAGCAAGTAGTCATAGAAATCAACAAAAAGTACACAGGAACTAGCCCAGAGGGAAGTCAACAGAACCACATGTGAGGCCAGCACGCAGAATATATACACCATAGGCGCAGGTGAAAGTAAGAAACAACGCACCTGGGGTCCTTGCAATAACAGTGTATACATAATAAGTTTACGAAATGGACGGTATACCGGTAACCTCAAGTGTAAGAAGAGGAAAAGAGTAATGATAGGCATGCTCAGAGACATGAATCAAACTCAACTAATCATATCAATCCCAAATCCAGAAACTAACAGTTTAGCAGTAACCAATTTTATACTTAACCGTAATAGGGAATAATTCTGTGAGTAAAAAACAAGAGTCTACCTACAGTCCCCCGGCCGCCCATACAACCGAGGAACACAAACAAGTGAAAACAACCCCTCCGACATCCCATATTACTGGAGTGTACAATCAACAAACAACAAACAAGGGTGGAGCCTCAAACAAGGAATGATATGATGCATGAAGATCTCAAGTGAAATGGTATCTCTGTATGTACCTCCTCCGGTGCCGATCCATCCCAGCAGGTAGGTTCCATAGAAGGACACTGCCCGTATACCTCTACTCCACCGTATACCCTTCCTCTGGCACACGCAACCCGAAGGCCCAGGCCCGAATTGCAAGGCCCATGGAGGTCCCTGACCCCATACTAAAACTCAGTATCAAAACATATCATCCGGAAGCAAGACCGGGTTCAAGATAGAGACCCAGTCTCTAATATGCATGCCCAGACCCTGTCCAGGACTAAAGTAGTAGGAAAATATCTCAAAAAACCCCTCCAAGGGTGCTCGGGCATAACCGGGTCTAAACAGTAGAAAGTCATCTCAGGTGCTCGGTCCGACCGAGGCTAAAATTATCTCAAGTAGCAAGAAAACTCAACTAGCACCCCGGCCCTGCCGATTCTAGCGTTAATCGTAAAACTGGTGATTTAAATCATGATTTTACTTTCTTTTACCCAAGAATATTCACAAGTTAAATCAAACCATTTCCAAATCATTTCCATCAAAAACATGCCCTTGGGGCCATGCAAGGTTTAAAAAATAGTGCCAGTGGGCCCGAAGACAAAACCGTAGTAAAACCTCTTAATATGCATGGAAATGGGATGATCAAACACAATAGCTGCCCAGCAGCTTACAATCAACCTATCGACCCTGCACAGATTAGTTGGACGTGAGGTTTTGTGCGTTGGAAACTAGACTCGTAGACCTTCGATTTGGTATTTCAGGGGACTTCTAACTCTTTATATATTGAGAGAAACGCTCTGAGACATTTTACCCAAAGTTCAGAAAATTTATTAAAGAAACTTACGATAACTTTTGCCGACTTGCTTGACTTCAAAAATTATCATACGATCAAACAAATGGCCCCGGCACCGAACTACCGGTCCCGACAAGCCTTAAATGACTTGGGGCCTCTATAAACAAGCTCTAACGGTACAAGGAAAATGTATACGCGAAAATGACCGGAAGAGTCATTACATTACCCAAATAGAATCAAACTTCCATTGGGAATGAGGTAAACCAGTGAAAAAATCCATATTTATTGCCTCCCACTTCCACAATGGAATAGCTATCTCCTGAGTTAGCCAACTGGGCTTTTGATGTTCTACCTTTACCTGCTGACAATTGAGAATTGTTCCACAAATTCAGCTATGTATCTCTTTATTCCCTACCACTAATACTTCTCATTATTATCATTATCCATCTTTGTGGTTCCGGGGTGAATATGATGTGTCAAGATTTCACGGCACTTTCGACGCTTAATACTAAGGATTTTTGGGTGTTCTTAAGCATGTTTTGTTAGATTTGATATCGTTTGTTACTTGTGCAGGGAAAAGTATCGAAAAGATTAAAATACCAAAGTATTGCAGTTTTCTGGGAAAAAGTCATGCCCCACGGGCATGGGATCCACCACGTCCCGTAGGAGAAAATGTCTAAACAACGCAGCAGGAGAAGATAAGGCATTGAAGCCTGACGGGCTGCCACGATACTCGTGAAAGACACAACGGGATGTTGTAAGGACCGTTGATTTGAGCCAAAGACAAATGTGAAATAGCCAAGTAAGGGCAATTACTCACGACATCCCATCACAGTCTCTTATGGAAACAAGACCGTGAGAATAGTGAGAGACCAAGGAGAGCCAATGGGCAACCATGATAGACATTGTAGCCACGATATCCTATTGCAGCAACCCGTGAGAATGAGGTGGTGGACTTGGATCTCAAATGGAAGGAAGTTTGACAGTCACCCAAGATGCCCGTCCCATCCACGACAGCCCGTGGGGGATCCCGTTGGAGGAGCCGCATCCAGATTTCCCAATCTTCTTAGGATTTTGTCTTTGTTATCTATAAATACTTCCCCTTAGGTTTTATTCTAGGGTTCTAACTTTTGTTACCAAGTTTACTACATTGTGACTCATTTTTGTGACTTAAATTCATAGTTGTGAGAATTCAAAGATTGTTCTTGGTTTTATTGAAGTGTTCTTGAATTTCTTCAAGATTTAGGATTTCTTTTCTTCTTGTTAATCTATACTCATGATTGCTCCAACAATTCTTGTTTGTTTACTTATGAACATGAGTAGCTAAATCCACAACTAGGGTTGTGAGAACCATGAAGCATTAATGAAGTTGGCAAAGTACTTGAAAATTCTAGGGCGGTGTTTGTGCATGTATTGTTCTTCCCTTCGCTTCGATTACTTTTTAATGGTTTACAACATTAGAACTCGCCTTATCCCTGCTTACCGGACCAAGGAAGTAATGGATGGGAAAAGGGTTGTTCAATAATGGAGATTTAAGTCTACCAACCCTCATCTAATAGCTTTTACCTTGTTTGGGAATAGCTAATCTAGGATCCAAGGTAAGGGTTTGTAAAGCATACACCCACGGCTGGACTAAGGCGTGTGGTGAAATTCATCTATCGGAGGGACCAACTATTTAGGTGAACCTAACTTACTGATTCTACATGCTAAGTACCAAGCTAGTTTACTAAGTACAACGCCTTACTAAGTTATGATCTCATGGGGAACACTACCCTAGTCGCTTCTCTCATTGATAACAACTTTTGAAACTGATACTTGATACTTGTTCGATACTTATTTACAATAAATATTTGTCACTTAAACCCCCCCCCCCTTTCAAGGGAAATAAATGGCTAGCAGCACAAGTAAACACTAATCAACACTAGTCCTACCATATTCCCTGTGGGATCAACCCCAATCTTTGTTGGGTTCGATATTTGAATAGCAACCACTTACGCTTCTAAAAGGAGGTGTAATTTGGGCGCATCAAATTTTGGTGCCGTTGCTAGAGAATACGTCTTAGGATTAAAAGAGATTGTGTTTATTTCACTATTAGTCCTTATTTCCTGATTTTACTTTTTCTGTTGTTTTTGTTTTGTTATGCAGGTTGCACACTTGTGCATGCCCAGTACAAAGAGTCAAGGCATTCCCTTGATCCCATATGATCCTAAACTCCCTAGAACTTTAAGAAACATCACTAAGGAGGGAGATCATAAGACACCGGAGCAAATCACAGCTTAGTTGTTGGCCGAAGAAGAATAGAGGAAAAGGGCAGGGGAAGACGCCCTTGCTGCTGAAGATGCTCAAATTGTAATAGACCTTGCAGATCAAAATGCGGCAGCGGAGCAAGCAAGGCTAGCACAACAACAAGCTACCCATCAAGTCACATTTGATGCACAAGATGCTAGAGATGAGGCAGCAACTAGATGGAATTTGGCGCAGCATAGAGGCCGACAGATACAACAGGCGAGGCATACCCCTCACTATAATGAAAATGATGATGATGAGGTGGAGGAATTGGGAATTACTGGACCCACAGTATTGTCACCACTCACTGAATGAACGAAGTTTGACATCACCAATACCATGATCCAGTTGTTGAACCTGAAAGGACTATATGCTAGAAAGCCTACGGAAGATGCAAATCTACATGTAAAAATATTGTGGGGGATCGCAAAGCTTATAATCTACCAGGATTGGAGCAAGATTCTATTAAAATGAGACTGTTTCCATTCTCCTTGATTGGAGAGTCAACTGTGTGGCTCAAAGAATTGCCTGATAATTCCATATACTCATGGCACGAATTGAAGACTCAATTTCTAGAGTGGTTCTTTCCTCCATTAATGATGTTGTAGCTGAAGAAAAAAGTCTACAATTTTAAGCAGCTACCTGCGGAGGCATTATATGAGACACGGTTGAGATTCAATAAGAAGATAAAACAAGTTCGGAAACACAGAATCCATTCACATCATCTGATGGAAATCTTCTATAAAGCATGGAATGCCAACACAAAAGTAGTGGTTGACATTGTAACTGGAGGAGAATTCATAGAGAATACATATATTAAAGCTTCTGAGAAGCTTGACAGGGTTATCAAGACCAACAAAGCATGGCATACTAGAGATTCTGAAACCCCAGCAGGTACATATGTGGTTGGAAAGTCCATTGAAATTCATGATTTGTAAGACATCAAATAGGAAGTTGCTAAATTGAAGACAAGCATTGGGCTAATTGAAAAGAAAATCCTAGATGAGGGAGTAGAAAAGGTGAAAGCCATCAGTTCACATGGTAAAGCACCAAGTCCAGACAATTACTCATTCGATGAGGAGGTTAGTTATCTGAATAATCAAAGAGCGGGTTTTCAGGTCACTAGCCAAGGAAATCTAGGTCGGAACAGAGATAGAGATGACAACTACAATTGGCCTGGCTATAAGTATAGGAGAAGAGATAAAGAGAGGGATGGTGACTGGCATAACAAAGATGGCTACAAGAATGATAGAAGTGGTATGTATGTCCCTCTGGGAAATCGCAATGATAGACCTGAACAACCATCCATAAGGGAGTTTCTCAACAAAGTATTTCAAAAGGTTGATTTTACGGATGCAAGCATGAAAGAGATGCAAGCTAACCTTTTAAGTATGAGTCATAAAGTGGAGGCTCATTCTGTTTCCATGAAGCAGCTTGAGACCTAGATGCACCAGATGTCTACTAGTATAAATCCGCGTCAAAAGGGCACTTTCCCAAGGGATACCATTCAGAATCCAAAGAATGATCGACAAGTTATGGTTGTGACTACCCGAAGTGTAAAACAGACTGTTGACCTCCTATTCCTATAGTTGTTGATGAGACGGCTGAGTCTGAAAAGGATGATGCTGAGATTTTGGTCGAGTCTGAGGAAAAGGATAGTAGTGAAGGGCCAAGTGAGAAGAAGATTTCTGAGTCAAAAGAAAAGAACAAAGAGGTTGCACCGGTCTTGAATCCCATGACATTGCCTCCTCCACCTTACCCATAGAGATTGAAGAAAAAGGTTGAGGACGGTAAATTTCACAAGTTCATCTCTATGCTGAAACAACTTTCAGTCAATATTTCTTTAGTTGAAGCATTGGAGCATATGCATGGATATTCTACATTCATGAAGGATCTGGTGACTAGAAAGAGAATGGTGAGCTTTGAGCCAGCTGATAATTTTCACCATTATAGTACAATAGTCTCTCATTCTTTAGTGCAGAAAAATGAAGATCCTAGAGCTTTTACTATTCCTTGTACGATTGGAGCGTTCTACTTTTATAAATCATTGTGTGATCTTTTTGCTCTAGTATCAATCTAATTCCACTAGCAGTGTTTAATCAATTAGGGTTGGGGGGACCCCAAACCAATGACAATGCGGCTTCTTATGGAAGATCGCACAGTGAAACATCCGATGGGAATTATCTATGATGTGCTTGTGAAAGTTGATACTTTTATCTTCCCTGCAGACTTTGTGATCCTTGACTACGGGGTTGACTTTGAGGTTCCCATTTTTTTGGGATAACCATTCCTTGCCACTGGACGTGTATTGGTTGACTGGAGACTGGGCGGATGAAGTTCAAATTGAATAATGAGGTAGTTACTTTTAACGTCTGCCAGTCTATGAAGTATCATGATGATATGCGCATGGTTTCAGTTATTGATGTAGTGGATGAGGATCAGCTAATTGTGTCTGTTGAGGAGATATTTGGTGTTGAAGCACTTGCGGTTGTGATTATGAATTTTGATGGAGACGATATTGAGGAGTATGATGAGACAGTTGAAGCACTTTAAGGTATAGGGTCCTATAGCTATGCTCCAAAGAATCTTGATTTGGACTTAAAGAATAGACAAACACTGCTTGCCAGACCATCTATTGAGGAGCCTCCAGTCTTAGAGCTCAAAGTGCTTTTGTCTCATCTTTGATATGTGTTCTTAGGAGGTAATGAGACCTTGCTAGTTATTATTGTTGCAGACATAGGTGAAGGGAAAGTTGAAGCTTTGGTTTCTGTGTTGAGGAAGTTTAAAATAGCCATTAGTTGGTCCATCACTGATATCATTGGGATTCCACCTAAAATTTGCACTCATAAGATTCAGCTAACCCCAGATTGCATTTCGAGTATTGAGCACTAGCATAGGTTGAATCAGCTTATGCAAGAGGTTTTTAAGAAGGAGATTATAAAGTGGTTGGATGCAGGTGTAGTTTACCCTATTGCGGATAGCAAGTGGGTGAGCCCTATTCAGTGTGTGTCGAAGAAGGGTGGGATTACTGTAGTCCCAAATGCAAATAATGAGTTGATTCCAATGAGTCCAGCCATAGGCTGGTGCATATGCATGGATTACAGGAAAGTTGAACGCTTGGATTGAAAAGGACCATTTTATAATATCTTTCATGGATCAGATATTAGACCATTTTGCGGGTAGAGGATGGTATTATTTTCTTGATGGTTATTCAGGATACAATCAGATCTTGATTGCTCTTGAATACCAAGATAATACCACTTTCACCTGTCCATACGAGACATTTGCTTTCAAGAGGATGCTCTTTGGTTTATGCAATGCACCAGCAATATTTTAGCGACATTTGGCTCATCTGAGTTGTGTGCTAAAAAGATGTGAAGAGTGTAACCTAGTGTTGAACTGGGAAAAGTGTCACTTTATGGTGAAAGAAGGTATAGTGCTTGGTCATTGAATATCCAAAAAGGGTATAAAGGTCGACAAAGCAAAGATAGAGGTGATTGAAAAATTGCCTCCACCAGTTTCTGTAAAGGTGATTCAGAGCTTTTTGGAGCATGCTGGTTTTTATCGGAGATTTATCAAGGATTTCTCCAAAATTGCAAATCCATTGTGCAAGTTATTGGAGAAGGAGGTAAAGTTTATTTTTGATGAGGCATGTTTGAAGGCATTTGAGGCTCTGAACAAAAGGTTGATCTCTACCCCTATTATTATCTCTCCTGATTGGTCTCAACCTTTTAAGGTTATGTGTGATGCTAGTGGAGTGGATCTAGGAGCAGTCCTAGGTCAAAGACATGAAAAGATTCTTCATCCTATATACTACACTAGTAAAGCACTCAATCCTCCTCAGAAGAACTACACTGTGACTGAACAAGAGCTGCTGGATGTGGTATTCGCTTTTGAAAAGTTCAGATTATATTTGCTTGGCACCAAGGTGGTGGTGCACATTGATCATGCAGATCTAAGGTACCTTATGATAAATAAAGATGCTAAGCCTAGATTGATTAGATGTGTGTTGCTGCTACAAAAGTTTGACTTTGAAGTCAAGAACCGAAAGGGTACAGAAAATCAGGTAGAAGACCACTTGTCTAGGTTAGAAGAAGAGGCGATGCTGAAGCTTAATGACAAGCAGCAGATAGTTGAGCTAAGGGTAGATGTGAATGAGCTTAAGAGTCATCCATCTTCTCAAGCTAAGGCTCCACTAGTCTTGCCATAAATTACGTTGAAGCCAATGTTTAATTTGTGGGACTTTGTAGACCCCGAGCTTTGGCCGGCCAAACTGGAAAAAGAAAAAGAACCTGAATTACCCCTGAGTCCCTCTGAGAACACAAAGAAGAGGAAACAAAAAGATAAGAATGTCCAAGTGGACACTGCACCTCTTAGCCCAAAGTCTCAAAAGAAGTGGTATGATAGAGCCGTGAAGCAAGATAAGAAAGATTTAGCATAGGCAACAAAAGAGTCCCTAGCCATGTAACAGATCGAGGTTGATGTCATTGGCATAGGTGGTTCGGCGAGTGGTGTTTCCAGTATTCCAGGTATACCTTCTTCAGACCCTATTGTGGGAGTTAGAGCTGTTGATACTGCTCGGGCAGTTGATATTGTAGAGAGGACTGCGGAGGCAGCCTCTAGTGTTGAGAAATATGTGGGCACCGATCTAATGGTCCCGCCTATAGCTACACCAGATGACCATGCTTAAGTGCCACAGGTATGTCTTGTATCCCTCATTTTGTTATTTTTTAGTGCATTAGGGACAATGCATAACTTTTTAGATGGGGTGGGGGCAGTTGTGGTCATCTGGTTGGTTTTTGTAGAGTATTGGTGAAGTTTGAGTAGCCAAAACACTCGCATCGTGCCACAATGTTAAATCAAGCGCTACATGGGAGGCAATCCATGAGGGTATCTATATGATATATGTGTCCTTGGGGTTTTCTTGCGTGTGTTCTTTCCCTAAGGATTTTTTAATTTCTATTGAACCTGCATGTTTAGTATAGGATGGGTGTTTATAGAAGTAAATTAGGAACTAAATGCTGCCATGTTCTTCTTTTTTTTTAAGAAATTCTGTGAAAAATAGAGACCCCTCCAAATTTTTGTTCAATAAGATGTTAGAACTGACCTTCATGGATCTGTAAATAATAGCATGCATATAACTAAGAATAGTAACTTAATCTAAAGCATGAAATGGTAGTTAGCTAATCTGTGGTCTTAACTCCGTGCCATGTAGGAAGTGAGCTATTTAGTATATGTTCTTGTTGTACTGTGCGATCTAGAACTTTCCTGGTTACTCTTGATATGGCTGTTTAATGGTTTGTGTAGGATGTGATCAAAGGCCATTTTTGAAATTAGTCCGCTTTAGCCAAATGAAACTGAATCCCTTTGATCCCTGAATTTGAGCCTAAAAGTTAAACCTTTTTGTTGTTAGCATGTTCATCTTTCCTGTTTCCTATAAATCTCTGTTTTGGCCCTGGTCCCTCCTTGGACATTGTGCACCTCAACTCAGGCTAAAAGCCTAAGTTGAGGGTGGCTACTGTGGGGTGAGTAGGAAGTCTGGGGTATAAAAAGATCGGGTTAGTGTTAAAAAGAAGTTTAGTGGGTGTGGCTTGTGTGCTACAAAAGAAAGAAGAAAAGAAAAGAAAAGAAAGAAAAATTGATGAAAAAAAAGTGCAAAAATCTAATAAAAGCCACACCCGAAGTCTGATAAAAGAAAGGAGAATAAGGGAGGAAAACTGTAAGGTCTTAAAAGGTGGAGAATAAAGAAGTAATTGTAGTGTCAAGGAGGGAATAGTCACTGTTTACCCAAATGTAGCATTCCCGTCCCTAAGCCTTACAAGCCTAACAAAGTCCTATAGTGATCCTAACCGAACTGTTTGAAAGCCAGGGCATAGAAAATAAGGGCAAGCCTATGTTATTGTGCATGTACAACTTGAACTTCCATATGAGAGTGAGTGTATTCCCAGTCCGTGTTTGTTAAGTTGCAATTCTGTGTGATCGGGACTTCTTTGTTGTGAGGGCACTAGAGTAGACTGTGATTGCTAATTATTTGGTTGAAATGTCTGCTTGTTTATGCCAGCTTACTCATTAATATCTTTTTGTCACTCATGGATCCATCTTGTGTCTTTTTGATAACTTGAGTAAAGCACTGGTTTTTGAGTTGTTAAGGAGTGGGTACTATTCTAAGATTTGAGAGATGAATGAATTATGTTGTTGCTTTAGTTTCTAGTTTCTTTTACATAAGTGTCGTGTTAAGTGTTGTTTTTTTTTTCTTGAGGACAAGCAAACATTCTAAGTTGAGGGTGTTGATGTGCCGAGATTTCACGGCTCTTTTGACTCTTAATACTAAGGATTTTTGGGTGTTCTTAAGCATGTTTTGTTAGATTTGATGTTATTTGTTGCTTGTACAGGGAAAATTATTAAAAAGATCAAAATACCAAAGTATTGCAGTTTTCTGGGCAAAAGGCATGCCCCATGGGCATGGGATCCACCACATCCTTTGTGAGAAGACGTCTGAATAAGGCAGCAGGAGAAGCTAAGGCATTGACGCCTGACGGGCTGCCACGATGACCGTGAAAGACATGATGGGAAGTCGTAGGGTCCGTCGATATGATCTAGAGACCAATATGAAACATCCAAGGGCGACAAGCAACCACAACGAGTGTCGCACTCATGAGGTCCCATCACAGCCGCCTGTGGAAATAAGGCAGTGATAATAGTGAGAGACCAACAAGATCCAACAGGCAACCACGATGGGCGTCATAGACACGACATCCCATTGAAGCAACTCGTGAGAATGAGGCAGTGGACTTGGAGCTCATATGGAAAGAATCCCGATGGGCACCCACGACGCCCGTAACATCCACGACGGCTCTTGGGGCACCCTGTCGGAGGAACCTCATCCAGATTTTCCCAGTCTTCTTAGGATTTGGTCTTTGTTGTCAATAAATACTTTCTCTTAGGTTTTATTTCGGGGTTCTGACTTTTGTTACCAAGTTTACTACATTGTGACTCATTTTTTAGACATAAATTCATAGTTTTGAGAATTCAAAGATTGTTCTTGATTTTATTGAAGTGTTCTTGAGATTTCTTCAAGATTCCGGATTTCTTTACTTCATCTTGTAAGTCTATACTCATGATTTCTCCAACAATTCTTGTTTGTTTACTTATGAACATGAGTAGCTAAATCCACAACTAGGGTTGTGGTAACCAAGAAGGATTAAAGAAGTAGGCAAAGTACTTGGAAATTCTAGGGCGGTGTTTGTGCATGTATTATTCTTCCCTTTGCTTCGATTGCTTTTTAATGGTGCACAATGTTAGAACTCACCTTATACCTACTTGTTAGACCAAGGAAGTAACAGATGGGGAAAATGGTGTTCACCAACGGAGATTTGAGACTACCAACCCTCATCTAATAGCTTGACCTTGTCCATAAATAGCTAATCTGGGATCCAGAGTAAGGGTTAGTAAAGCATACACCCGCGGCCGAACCAAGGCGTGTGGTGAAATTCATGTATCTGAGGGACCAACTATTTAGGTAAACCTAATTTACCGATTCTACATGCTAAGTGTTTTTGGGGAAAATGACTTTCGTGTTGAAAATCATTTCAAAAAATCTAAGTTGAAAATTCAAAAAGTTTCCAATTTAAAAGAAGAGTCGCCACTTAGTTTTATAAAGGGAAAACCAAGAAAAACTTATAAAATTTCTAAAGTTAAAAACAGATATAACTTTAAAAATCAGAGATTAGGGTAAGGGTTCAAATTAATACTCTTGGAAGGGTGTTAAGGCACCAAGAGTATCCGCTAACTCGCGGTTATCCAAACTTGTTTGAAAACAACTTATTTTAACTAACTTTGAAAAATATTTCTTTGAAAAAAGATACTTGATTTATTTTTTTATTTAGGAAACATCTTGTTTTCATTTGGAAAAGCATAATGAATTTGACAAGAAGAACGTATGAAGGAATTATCTAAAAGAGAACACATTTGCTCAATTTAACGATTTAAAATGATTTAATCGTTTTCACATAAAGCCAACAAAAGTAATTATCAAGAAGTGTTTACTCTTTTGGGGATAATTCACTAAGTTAAAATTAGAGTTCAAATAAACATACAAATAATTCTAGAATTTATTCAGGTAAATCATAAGAGGGAGAAAGAGGGATTAAGCCTTTTCTCAATCATATTGGATGCTTGTCCAATACGAAAACCTATCCTAATTTCTAAGATTTGCGCTTTAAGGCCCAATTTTACTGCTTTTGGACTTTTAGTCCCATTCCTCTCAATTTCCACCCATTTAGGCGGATTGTTGCTGCTATAGTGTATGGGCTTGGCCCATTTCTTCATCTTTTCTCAATTTTATCCCATCTTGGGTTGCCGCTGTTCATGGGCTTGTCCCATTTTCTATTTTTGTTTTGTATCCCAACCCATACACAGGCTGTATGCCAGTGTATATCAGCTTTAAAATCTGTATATCTGCCCCCTTCGTTCGACGAGGCCGACTCGATGAAAGGTCATTGAGTTTCAACTCAGCAAAGAGATGCAAGGATAGCATGGGAGTTCCAGTGTACTTGAGATTCATGTGCCAAAAGAAAAAGAAAAGAAAGGAATTAGTATCTATTCACACAAGGAGTATTTCTTAAAGTCAAGTAATTGTCAGGATGCAGTAGCAACAGGCAATCAAAAACAGAGAATATGTATTTATCTACATTATTACTCTTTAGGCCAAAATATTCGGGTTAACATGGCATACAAAGTTCTAAAAAAAAAATCAGCCCAGACTAAACAAAGGAATTGGATCATCGTTCTCAGATTCTAAGTTTGGTATACCACACTTGATCATGTTGAAACAGAACTTTCGAAGCAATATTTAAACACATTTGGTTCATAATAAAACGCTTATCATGTTCCATATTCAAGATTGAACAAATAGAACAAGCTAGACATAGTAGTGAGAATGGACAAATTACTTAAGAAAAAGCGCACAAAATGGTCACACATTACAGATCAATCATATGCAAAAGGGAATAATTTGCCATAGATTTATCTAAGACTTCGAATAGGTAAACATAGTTCATCTAAATAGATTTAAACATAACAGAATTGATGATGAAAACTCAGCAACTCATATTTTCAAAGAGACAGCTTCACTTAATAGGATCAATCATGATGCAAAAGGGAAAATAAGAAAGGAACGGAGGCTATACTAGAACTGATCATACAGCACGCAGATTTTGAAAATTAACACACAATAGTGAAGACATGGCCGAGATAATATGTTCATACTTGTATAGAACTGAAAATTTCTAAACCTTCATGTTACACATTTCAGGGATTTCAAAGGGTCTGTGATTTACATTAAGGCTTACAAAGAAAAGAGGAGATGACACGACCCAACTTTGGAATTAACATTTTCTATAACACATTGGAAGGAAAAAGAAGAAATCGTCCAAATTGAATGATTTCAGCAAGCCTTTAACAGCTAACAAATCACATACACAGAGAAGGAAAAGGAGAGAGGGGGTAATGTTCATTTCACGAATCTTGGAGTTTCAAGAACTTTCAGTGATGGAGATATACCATAAAGGGGTATATCCCATTTCTAGCTCTGACCTCAAGAATAAATACATAACAAAGGAAAACTTTACGGAAAAACAGAAACAGAATCAGTAGGCAATAAGATAGCATATTTCAAGAACAATCTGGTTCAACAACCAAGATCATGGGAAAACAGAATCGTTATTCTATGATGCCACTCTCCATACTCCAAGCAGATCATGTAAACATTTTTTAAAGTTACTCATTGGTCACAGAAATGACATAAAGAAATTTAAAGTGAACCTAAAACAAACTCAATTTTTTATCCCATTTTTCATCACTATTGATCAATGACTAAAGGACAAGATAAGACGAGCAGCAGTTCGTGTATTCTATGAGTTCAAAAATGGCAGAAAATGAATGTTCAGTATCATTTAGAAGCGAGATAACTCGAAACTCAAATCATCACCTGAATTTGACAACTAGAACAAACAAAAACCACAAGTTTAAACTAAATCAAATAACCATAGAAGCATTGAACTTATACAAAAGGTCGATTCATGATCATCAAAAACACACAACCTGCGTACATAATTCATTTAAGATGAAAATAGACTAAGACGTTGAACTACTAGGTTGCTAAAATAGTGGGAAATGGCCATATTTAGACAGGTTTTGAGCACATGAGAAGCATATGTTTACACCACATGGGCACATAAAGACCATGAAACAGTGATCAATACAAAACAAGGTTCAACAATTTATAAAATTGAAAGCAGTTTTGAAACTGGTAGCATAACTCCCAATGTTCTATTTTCGAACTTTCAACACAATAATCACATGGTATCAAACAAGACCAGCTAAAACCAATACAAAAACTCTACGAACAACCACTCTACATTATACTAGTGTAGGAAAGAAGGAAAAGAATGAGATGTTTACCTTTCTGGGAGCAGCGATTGAGACAACGAGACTTCATTAGAAACTTCACCACCGAAGTTTTAACCCACCTCAGCGGAATTCCACTCTTTTTGTGTATTTTCTTTTCTAGAAATTTTGGTTGTGTGAGATTAGTGGAATGCTCCACCAGAATCCCCAAAGTTTTCCACAAAATTCCCACCAGCCCACCTCAACGAAAGAGGGGGTTTATATAGGGGTTTTGGGGTCAAAAATGGGGGGAAAACAAGAGGGTATTCTGGGAAACCTTTTAGGAATTTTGAAATTCCTTTGTTGGATATGCTTTGAGCAACAACAGATTTGTATGAATTTGTACAAATTTTCACTGATTATGCGGAGGGAGTGACACCTTACAGTCTCTAGACACTTTTGGACAAAGCCAGCGCGACTTTTGATGGAGATTTGTGGATGGAATTTGGAAACGTTAAAGGGTTTGGACATTTGAAGCTATAGTTGTTACGTTGTTTTGTAGCTGGATGTTGATGGAGTTAGGGTTTTGTCTGGTTTTTTGTGATAGAGAAGAGACACAGAAGAATAAGGAGGTGAGCATTTGTTGTACGAGGCGCGTTTTCTCGTACAACGCATCCTTTTCGGGGAAATTGGGGGAGAGTGAGGAGCGTGAGGGATTGGGGAAATATAAAGTGGAGGGTGTGTTTTGTGTGAGGTGTATAAGTGTGTATATGTATGTGAGCTGAGGGAATATAAAGAGTTAGGCCGAGTCGGAGGTGAGGGATTGGGTTGGGGGAGTGATGTTTGGGTCAAAGGGGGCAGATGGTTTGTTATTGGCCCAGACGGCTCCAGAAATAAGGGACTGATAATAAAGCTGATGAGGCTCTTTAAAATTTGTCCACATTTGCAAAATGTGGCCATTTTTAGTTTAGGAAATAGCCAAATTGATAGTAATTATGATAAATCCGGCTAGGATTTAAACGATTTCAAAGGGATAGGCTAGAATAAGAATAGAGATAAATCAATTACAATCAACCTCGAGCCTTAAAAAATTTAATCCTTTCAAAATAATTATCGTATTTAACTCGAAATTACCTCTTTAATAATTATAAAATTAATTTATTCAATTAATCTCTCATTTAAATTAAGTTAGAGGAAAATCAAACGTTTAACCGTTTAAAGGATTTTCTTATGAAGTTAAACTTTAAAATAGTTCTTCAAGTAAACCTATATAAATTCCACATAATTAAATATGAAAGATATAAATTGTTACTCAAGAATATCATAAAGCTTATTTGGAAAATGTTTTATCCCTTTTTTATAAAACAATTATTTTGAAAATTGTTTAGACTTTAAAAAGGCTCAAGATTAATTTGTAATGTGGAGGGTTAAAATTAAGTGTCAACAGATGCCCCTCCCTTTGGGTAGGGTGAGTGTAATGAACTCTTGGCAAAGGGAATTGACGTTTCCAATTTTATCCGACCACAGATTTGTCTTCAGAAAGTGACTGGTTTTAGAACGAATTTTAAGGAATCATGGCCAAACTCTGGTGTCGAGTCTCCTACCTATCTCAGATTTCATGAGAATTTAGGCCACTTGTAATTCAAAATGCTTGATTTTATGCATGTTTTTTAAGAAATTCAAAACTATCCCGATTTTAGCATACGGAGAGACCGGAAAGCTGGAGAGTAAGGAGATTGGAGGGAGTTTGTAATGCATACGAGTTTTCAACTTAGATCCCGCCTACATATCCCAGGACTTAGGAATTAGGCTGCTTGTGGTTCGACTTAATCGGTGGAAAAGGTATTCTTCATGTTAAGACAACCTTTGGCTCGGGATGAGTGACAAGTAATTGAGTTATGGAAAAGAGTCTTGTAACCACTCAACTATGAATGTGGCACGCTTCAGACCCATAAATAAGATTTTACCTGGACATAATTTCCAAAGCTCGAGGTGTATCGTCACCCGAATTTGAAAAGAAGGAGTATTTCTTCCAGTGTGAGTTCAGAAAATACCCTGGATGCGAAACTAAAACCCAAATATAGGAAATACACACATGCCTTATGACAGGGGTGTGGTTTGGTGGCGGTGGTAAGTTGTTTCTCATCTCACATTCGAAGAGTTTGATATCCTTCTTCAGACTATGTCCCAGTTTGTTGCTAAGAAAAAGTTCCACATTGTGATGCGTCCTTTTTGGTGTAGTCTGCACCTATGGTTTTGCTTTGACAATTTCATCCTTCTTGGATGATCTCAACAATATCTCAAAACAAAGTGGTTAGTAATAACATAATTCTATTTGGGGAGGTAGTTTCTTCGCCATACCTCATTCTGGAATTATGTTTGAATCTTAGGTTGTGACATCTTCAGATGTTCTTTGTACCTGTTGTTCTGGTTCAAGATTTTCATCCTCTTGGATGTTCTCAGAAATATCTTGAAATAAAATGTTAGTAGTAAAGTGATTCAACAGAGAAAGATAGTTTTGTACCTTATTTTCGCGTTTGTTGCCTTTTGAAGCGTATGTCGTCCTTTCCTATTTCTGTCTTAGGAAATAGCAATTTTTGTGATGATTAATCATGATAGCCTTCTTGGCTATCGGATAGGACTGCTTGTGGCAACTTTTGAGTATGACAACCTTTGTAGTCGTTTGATGGTGACGGTCCTCTTGACCGTTTGTGGCATTCTCTTGAATATGATAGCCTTCTTGGCTATTGGCAGCGGTCTTTTGCATCTGCCTTTGGGGTAAATCTCGTGCATCATCCATAACGACACGACTAACAAAAATTCCCTGAAATGTCAGGCCTTAGGTAATCTTGCACACCATCTGACTTTGGATAGAGGCAGCTTACAGATGCCTTTAATTTGCCAGCATTCGAGTAATCTTGCACATCATCTGACTTTGGATAGAGGCGGCTTATAGATGTCCTACGAATTTCCAGTTTTTGGGTAATCCTGCACTTTTATCCAATCTTGGATGTAATGCGACTTATATATTTCCCTTGAATTGCTAGCCTTTCGGTAGTCCTGCACAATATACGCGTGGATATGTTGTGGCTTATAGATAACTCTTGAACTATCAATCTTTGGTAGTCTTGCACTTTTATCCAATTTCGAATATTATTGTGACTTACTCATTACTCTTGAACTGTCAATCTTCAGGTGATCCTGCACACTATCCAGTTTCAGATATCGTTGCATCTTACAGATAACCCTTAGTCTATCAAGTTTTGGGGAATCTTGCACACTACCCTGTTTCAAATATAGTTGTGACTTACAGACGACCCTTGACCTTTCAATTTTGGGAAAATCCAGTTCATTGTTCGATTTTGATGGCATCTTACAGACATCCTTCAAACTATATGTCTTCGATCTCGATGATGAGCAGTATTTGATTATTGGGGGTGACAAGGACTTTGCCACACGATCAAATATAGCTGCCTCTTCTGGCAAACGACGCTTCCAAATAAGAGTGCATAAATATCCTCAACATCAGACTCCTCCATCTTATGCGATATCAGATATAAATATGTTGAATGCAAGATTTGGCATAATAAAGGAGCAAATATACCCTCAACGTCAGACTTCTCCATCTTACGCGATATTGGATATAAATCTGCTGAATACCATACTTGGCATCATAATAATAATAATATCCTCAACGTCAGACTCTGTTGTCTCACGCGATATCAGATATAAATCTACTGAATACCAGACTTGGCATAATAATAATAATATCCTTAACGTTAGACTCTGTTATCTCACGTGATATCGGATATAAATAGGTTGAATGCCAGACTTGGCATAATAATAATACTATCCTCAACGTCAGATTCTATTTTCTCACGCGATATCGGATATAAATAGGCTGAATGCTAGACTTGGCATAATAACAAGGAAGCAAATACATCTTCAATGTCAGAATCCTCCATCTTACACGATATCGGATATAAATATGTTGAATGCCAGACTAGGCATAATAATGGAGCAAATATACCCTCAACGTCAGACTCCTTCATCTTACGCGATCTCAGATATAAGCGTGCTGAGTGCCAGACTTGGCATAATGAATGACGATAATGTTAATGATGATGATGATATCCTCAATGTTAGACTTTACCATCTCACGTGATCTCGAATATAAGCATGTTGAGGGTCAATCTTGTGCAACAACTGTGACTTAGGGACACCCATAAATGTCATCCTCTTTGAAACCGGCCTGTAGAGGGACATAATACTCGCAGCGAATTTATCTGCGGTATTAATAATGATGATGGTCCTCTTGACATGGTCCTCGTGACATGCAAATATGATGGCCCTCATGGCATGGTCCTCTTGACATGCAGATATGATGGCCCTCGTGGTATGTTTCTCTTGACATGCAGATATGATGGACCTTGTGGCATGGTCCTCTCGACATGTAGATATGAATGACCCTCTCGACATGGTCCTCCTGACATGGACCTCTCGGCACGGTCCTCTTGACATGGCCCTCTCGGCATGGTCCTGCGATATGATGCCATACAATATGATGCAACACAATATAATATGATGCAATGCGATATGACATAATATGATGCGAAATAATGCTATGTCATGTAATGCAGTATGATGCAATGTGATGCAATGCAACATGATACAACATGACATGGTGCAATATGAATACAAAATGTGATGCAATGTAGTGTTGTATGATGCAATGGCCTATAGGGAGTCGTGGATAACATCACCTTTAGTCTTTATTTTGTCATGTCAACTCTTTTGTGAGTACCTGCGCTCAAGACAAATGATTAGTAGACATAGTGTTACTTTTACTAGCGACTACAGTCAAACTTGAAAAACTTTAAAGACAACGTCTATGAAGCTAATCAAAACAACTTTTGATTGAAATGTGAGTGAAATGGTCGTGCCCACTTTTGGGGACAGCCATAAGTACCGCTTTTGAACATCATCTGTTCGTGGTAGTTTTTTGACTTTGTTGGGGATTGGAGAATAACGTTGTCGATCCTTCATTCAGTGTCCTAATTTTGAAGCTGACCAAATGTCCCGATCTGGTTGGGGACTTGAGGGCGATGTCAGTCTTTCTTTATCTAATAGTTTCTGTGAACTACACGGATATTTTGTCCATTCTAGGAGCTTTTGCTTCTTTCAGTTTTTTCTCGTTGTTTTGGCTTTCCTTGCCAAATTTTGGGGCATCTAATCTCGTTGCGTCTCTTTGAACGCGTTGGTTAACGAGACCAATTTCTAACATACTTTTTGGGACAACCTGCATCCACAGAAAAATAGTTAGTTTTGGCAAAACTGATCTGTGTTGACCTCCTTCGATCCCCTGCTCCTTGCTTTGTCTTTTTTGGGTGCTTCCATTTTTAGGTACTCGTCATCTTCGACTCCCTGGGTCATGGTAAACATAAGACAAAGTCAAATTATAAATGAGTAAAACTAATCTTTTGTAAAGATTTTTCAAACAATTTCTTTGGTAAACAAAGGTTTGAAAAAGAATAGCTTGGAAAAGTCTCTGCCAATCGTGTCATGTGCTAGCTCAATGAATGTCCTTTACTCGAGGCCCTGATGTTTCTGACATACTATTGGCGGACTCTATAGATCCTTTATATTCCTAGCTGGGGAGTTCAAAATATTTTTTCAAAAATCTGTCATAGCTAGGGATTAATCCTCCTTGGACTGGAGATAGACTCTGATCTCTCGGTGTTGGAGAATTCTTTAGAGTTTTATTCTAAACTCTTGAATGAAGTTTGGTGGAAATTTTGAGGTCCTCCTCAAAATTTCTGCCCCAGTTAAGGTTTTGCAATGAATCTCACTCCATTTGGCAAGGGACTTGAGACACTGTGGGGGTTACGAGATTCTTTCTCGATATTTATTTTGGTCGCTCTTCGGCACATTCTGTATTCCAATTTATTGGAGACGATCTTTGCCTTTTGAATTTTCGAGATTCCTTTCTCGAAAATTCTTCCCAGTTTCCATTTCCTGGGTGATATGACCGAGCTGTTGTGGCGTTTACGTATCCACAAGCTTTCTTTTATTTTGCTGGAAATGACCTTATTTTTCTGAATTTTTGAGACTCCTTTCTCAAAAATTCTGCCCCAGTTTCCATTTGCTGGGGTGATATGACCGAGCCATTGTGGCGCCTACATATCCCATTAAGGCAGGAATCAGGTCAAATGTAGTTCCCACACTCGAAGTGGGAGAATGTTAGAAATAATTTAAAGGGATGACCGAGGCCGACAAAGGCCATCTACGTATCTCATTCTTGAGAATTCAGGTCAGACGTAGTTCAAGATAGAAAGGGGAAAGATGGATTTTTCTAAGGGGTTGATCGAAGCTGACACAGGCCGCCTATGTATCTCATTCTTGAGAATTCAGGTCAAACATAGTTTGAGATAGAAAGGGGAAAGATGGATTTTTCTAAGGGGTTGACCAAAGCCGACACAGGCCACCTACGTATCTCATTCTTGAGAATTCAAGTCAAACGTAGTTCGTACACTCAAAGTAGGAGAATGTTGGAAATCAATAAAGGGCTGATCGAAGCGGACAAAGGCCACCTACGTATCTCATTCTTGAGAATTCAGGTCGAACGTTGTTCAGGATAGGAAGGGGAAATGTAGATTTTGCTAAGGGGTTGACCGAAGCCGACACAGGCTGCCTATGTATCTCATTCTTTAGAATTTAGGTCGAACGTAGTTCATACATAGGAAGGAAATTTTAAGCTATTACAAAGCATAGTAGCGACTACAATCGGGAAATGCGATTACATGGGAAGAGATAGAAAGGAAAGGAACCGTATTCAGGCGTATTATCCCTTCGTAGCATCGGGGTTGCTATAGGCTTGGGCCATACCTTGATTATTCATCTCGAACAAAATCAAAGCTCCTCCATATAGCACCTTTCGAACGACGTACAGTCCTTGCCAAATTGGTGTAAACTTTCCTTTGTCTCATGGGAGGGAAGGATTAACTGTCCATTCCCTGGATTGAATTTTGGATTGACCAATAACTTTTGAGAGATGATGTTTATGCTCATTCTCATCTTATCATTGTAGGAACAGTCAAAGATGTTGACGTGTGGCTTGAGCAGACTGATGAGCTCTTTCTTTTGCACTTTTAACAAGTGAACACTGACGTTGATTTCTTTAACTTGACAGTTGTCTCCCATATTGACCACCCCAAACTCTTTTAGGTGGGGCCTTTTCTGGTCTTCCAAGTTCTTAGACTTCTTGGTTGTTCGTTCAAGGACTATGATGTCTTCAACATACTCCTCAAAATCATCATCATATGGCTTGGTTTGTTTGTTAAGCTCTTGACATGACATGACAGCGGTAGGTTTTCACTTATTATTACTTAAACCAAAACAAAAATGGGTTAGATAATAACAAGTAAACGTAAATATTTTGATCAGTTAATGTTTTCAAAATAAGGAGGCTTTCATTGAAATCCAAAAATATTTGCAAACTATGGCTATAACCCGCATAAATGTGGGTCTGTTCCTTTAGGAAAGTGGTAAAATAGTATGAGGAAATTGAAAACATAAAGGGTGGGTCATGGAGCCTCATCCTGACCATCACAGATTTTCATAAAATAGACTTTTTGTCTACCCAGCCAAGTGAAGGGTCACGAGAGGAGTTGTGACCCAATTCTGTAGCTTTTCGTCGGGCTTGGCATCCCTAATCATGGCTTCCTCAGGGATAGCATCATATTCCTCGAACAAATCTCCTATTCCATCCTCTAACTCATCGCTTGGGGAACCAATGCCCACTAGGAATGACTGATATAGGTGAAGCAATGGCTTTGGAAATCCTGACTGCTTCTCCACCTTGTTTTCATACTTTAACCCATATTTGATCAGCTTTCCAGGGATGCTTATTGGCTCAGTCATACCATCAGAACTCTCGCCTAATCTGAGACCTGGTTCATATCCGCTCACTAGTATCGCAGTTGTGAGAATTTTATAGATAGGTGGCATGGGGATTTTAGGAGCAAGATCCTCTCCTGTGGCATTGACAATCTCTACGATGTAGAAATCGCTTCCTTTTGGGACTTCTTCAGTCACAGGGACACAACCATTAGTGTGCAAGGCCTTGTTGCGCATTAACCCTTCAAAGGGTAGTTCAGTAATCCTCAAAGCAGCTATAGCTTTTTCTGGCATTTCCTATTTTTTAGGGCTAACCGACACTATTGACTTGCTCACAATCTATTCTTCATCAACCTCTATTATGATAATAGTGGCTCCTCCGTGATTCAGGAGTGGGTTGTTATTAATATTTGTCGGTGTTATTTGTAGTGTGACCACTCTTTGATCAATTAAATCCTTAATTTTGTGCCTCAGGTTAATGCAATCTTCGGTACTGTGTCTGGCGCCTCCCGAGTGGTAAGCACAATATTGGTCAGCCATGAAGAAACGAGAGTCAGGATTTGCAGGTTTGAATGGAATGGGCTGGATAAATCCGGCAGCCTTCAATCTCTCATATAAGTGAGTTATGGTTTCAGCTAACTGTGTGAAAGTTCGAGGAGCTTTCTTTTCCAAATTTGGACGAGGGAGATTAGCATTGGAAGGAGGAGGAACCTGGCGATTATTCTAGTTCTCGGGAGCCTTTTGATACACTTAGAAGTTCTAGGGAGGAGCTTCGTAAGTGGGTTGCGCATTTGGTTGTGGAGCTTGGTATATGGGTTGCACGTTTGGTTGTGGAGCTTGGTAAATAGGCTGAGTATAGTAAATCGGTTGAGGGTTTTGTGGAGCTGGGGGAGGGGTTGTTGGAACAAGTGTTTTTTTGTAGTTGGCCCCGAAAGGTTTCTGCAATCTCGGGCTAGGACCGGAGGATACCGAAGACACTTCTTCCCTCTTTTTCTTTGGAAACCCTGCCGATCTAGAGGATGTCGAGGCTTTGGTAATCTTGCCACTACGAAGACCCTCTTCGACAATTTCACCAATCTTACCTAGGTCAGCGAATTTTGCTTTAACTGTTGATATCATTTTGTCATAGAATTCCGACTCTTGAGAGCGCATAAACACCGCGCTTATATCCTCTTCGATAATAGGAGGTCAAACTCTCACTTCCTCTTTTTGCCATCGATAGGCATAATCTCGGAAGTCCTCATTTAATTTCTACCTGATGCGACCTAGAGAGTATCGATCCGAGACAACTTCCACGTTATATGCAAACCTTTGAGCAAAGTCTCAGGCCAGATCACTCCATTTGGACCACTTCTTTAGTTCTTGAGAGGTGAACCATTCCAAAGTCTCTCTGCTCAGACTTTGGCTAAATAGTCTCATTAGCAGAGCATCATTCTTTCGAGCACAGACCATTTGGTCGCACTAGCTTTTCAAATGGGCCTCGGGATTCCCAACATCATTAAAGGTCTCGAACTTGGTAATTTTGAATCCGTCTGGCAAGTCCATCTCTAGATGGATACAGAGATTGTCGTAGTCATAGCCTTTCTCATAAGAAGATCCCTGAAACTCTCGAATCCTGGCTATCTCTTCTTTCATTTAAGCCATGTCATGATCACGCTTCTTCTCTGCAACCCTCAACTCTTTCTCCTTCTCCTCATAGTGGTCAAGCTCAGGGCTTTCTTGGAAAGCGGTGTATGGTTCTACCATGGCGTGGAAAGCAGGAAGTGGCATATTTTGGGTAGGTAGAGGCGGGACATGTGGAATGGCATTTGGGTATGTGGGGGTATAATTTTGCGGATTAGTGACATTGGGATGATTATTTTGGGAGTTGTAGGCATTCGGTGGCGTATTTTGATAATTTGGAGGGAGGTTTTATGGATTGTAGGAACTTGGGTTATTGTTTTGGTTGGTATGCAGGATAAGAGGAGTATGAATTTTATAGGAGGGTTTGATATAAGGGGGATTACTGGAGAGAGGTTCGTTGGAAGGTCTAGGTGCGGAGGTAGGAGAGATATTTCCTGGATGGTGTTCAGTTAACGGGGAATTGAGCGTATGGATTTGGAGAGGAGACTGAGCGGTGCCCAAGTTTGGAGTGTTAGCGGCAATGGTCAAGCTAGCCATATCCTTGGCTTTATGTACTTTTTCTTGAATTTTTTCCAATTTTCTTGCAAGTTCTGCAATTATTTCATTCTGTTCGACAATGACATTGTCTCTTACAACCAAAGTGTTCTCTTCTTCACTATCAATCATTTAACCCTTAGCAAAGCGAGGGTTAGAGGAGGAATCTATTTGTGCCTTTGAGCGGGTGAAGTAGGGATGTTCGGCCAGTTTTGTCAACACAGATCAATTTCTATTACCTGTTGAAGTAAAAGAACTCAAAGGCCGATATGTTAGATTCTATTGGTGACAAGCAATACAAGGTATTCAACTTGAAATAAACACACAAGAGTTGCTTTTCATCAGGGAAAATTGATCCATGGGTATTTATTGGCTCAAGGGTTCAATGCACAGGATCGATTTTGGGGTAGGTAGATTCTATCAGGAGATTTGACTTGTCGAGTCTTCAGCACTCGATGTATCTTCTGAATTCTTTGGTATTTTTGTCAAAGTGGGGAAAAAAATCTTTAAGGATAAGGGACGGGCCCTGAAAGGATGTAGTTTGGATAAGGCAAATTCGTTTTCCGAACAAGACTTAAAAGGGTTTTAAGAAGTCTTTAAATTTTTCTGGGGAAATTTGAATAATTCCAAGGGCGATTTTGATCAGATTTTGCAGTGGGCTTTTATCCTGCCTATGGGTTCTAAAATATTCGAATAAGAGTGGATCAATTCGTCTTTGATTTGAGCAACACACATATGCACGTAAGACATTTATATCACATAACAGTTCATAGCGCATCCTATACGGATATGTAACCTTCTTATGCCAAAGGTAGGCCTAACAAATTAAAGGATGTGTATGTCATTTTTAAACGTTCCATTGCCCCAAAATATATTTATACATATTGATCAAATAAAATGGGGGTACAAATTGCGGGAAAAGGAATGTATATCAAAATCAGTCCCCCGCAGGGGTACAATCCTAAACTAGGCCGTCGTGGTTGGTCCTTCATTCTCGGACTTCTTGAACTTCTTGAAATTTCTGAATGCCTTTTGGATGGAGATCTTCTTTTGATTGCAATGAGAGAAACCACCTAAATAGTTCTCAACTGCGAGGAACAATGGTTCGTACAATCTGACATCACATCCTTCAATTAAACAAATAAGAGATGATCGTCTTTTATTGACTCGTGGTCAATAGACGCAAGGTGGTTTTTTGTAATGGGCCCAATACCCCTTAGTTATTGGGTCATCCTAGGTCAATGCCTAAAAATTAGGTTTTGGTTTAGCTCTACGCTAGGTGTCTAGAGTGGGTTTGTTTTGAAATAGATCGGGTCCGAAGTAGACAACTTGGATTAAAAATACGATAGCCATTGGACGCATGACATACCTGTAAACTATTGTATTTTCGAGAAAGTGTTATCTGTGGAGGGAGGCCATGGGAACATGAACCTCCCTAAACATAAATAAAATTGTATGTTGTATGGCGAAATATGCTATGATATGCAATGACAGTATATTTTGCAAGAAAATAAACAAGTAAGGAAAGAAATAAAGATTACTAATCATTACAATCTAAATAGTTAGTTAAATAGGTTAGTTATAAACAATAAGGTTAGAACCTAGTTGAATTATCCCCAGCAGAATCACCATTTCTATTTTCGGGAAAAATGACTTAAGTGTTGAAAATCATTTCGAAAAATCTAAGTTGAAAATTCAAAACGCTTCCAATTTAAAAGAAGAGTCGCCACTTAGTTTTATAAAGGTAAAACCAAGAAAAACTTATGAAATTTCTAAAGTTAAAAACAGATATAACTTTAAAAATCAGAGATTAAGTTAAGGGTTTAAATTAATACTCTTGGAAGGGTGTTAAAGCACCAAGAGTATCCTCTAACTCGCGGTTATCCAAACTTGTTTGAAAACAACTTATTTTGACTAACTTTGAAAAATATTTCTTTGAAAAAAGATACTTGATTTGATTTTTTATTTAGGAAACATCTTGTTTTCATTTGGAAAAGCATAATGAATTTGATAAGAAGAATGTATGAAGGAATTATCTAAAAGAAAACACATTTGCTCGATTTAACGATTTAAAATGATTTAATCATTTTCACATAAAGCCAATAAAAGTAATTATCAAGAAGTGTTTACTCTTTTGGGGATAATTCACTAAGTTAAAATTAGAGTTCAAATAAACATACAAATAATTCTAGAATTTATACAATTTAATCATAAGAGAGAGGAAGAGGGATTAAGCCTTTGCTCAATAAAATTGGACTCTTGTCCAATACTAAAACTTGTCCTAATTTCTAAGATTTGGGCTTTAAGGCCCATTTTTACTGCTTTTGGATTTTTAGTCCAATTCCTTTCAATTTCCACCCATTTAGGCGGACTGCTGCTGCTATAGTGTATGGGCTTGGCCAATTTCTTCATCTTTTCTCAATTTTATCCCATCTTGGGCTGCTGCTGTTCATGGGCTTGTCCCATTTTCTATTTTTTTTGTATACCAACACATACACAGGATGTATGCCAGTGTGTACCAGCTTCAAAATCTGTATATCTACCCCCTTCGTTCGACGAGGCCAACTCGATGAAAGGTCGTTGAGTTTCAACTCAACCAAGAGATACAAGGATAGCATGGGAGTCCCAGTGGACTCGAGATTCATGAGCCAAAAGAAAATGAAAAGAAAGGAATTAGTATCTATTCACACAAGGAGTATTTCTTAAAGTCAAGTAATTGTCGTTATGCAGTAGCAATAGGCAATCAAAAACAGAGAATATGTATTTATCTACATTATTACTCTTTAGGCCAGAATATTCGGGTTAACATGGCATACAAAGTTCTAAAAAAAATCAGCCCTAACTAAACAAAGGAATTGGATCATCCTTCTCAGATTAAACAGAACTTCCGAAGCAATATTTAAACACATTTGGTTCATAATAAAAGGCTTATCATGTTCCATATTCAAGATTGAACAAATAGAACAAGCTAGACATAGTAGTGAGAATGGACAAATTACTTAAGAAAAAGCGCACAAAATGGTCACACATTACAGATCTATCATATGCAAAAGGGAACAATTTTCCACAGGTTTATCTAAGACTTCGAATAGGTAAACATAGTTCATCTAAATAGATTTAAACATAACAGAATTGATGATGAAAACTCAGCAACTCATATTTTCAAAGAGACAGCTTCACTTAATAGGATCAATCATGATGCAAAAAGGAAAATAGGAAAGGAATGGAGGCTATACTAGAACTGATCATACAGCACGCATATTTTGAAAATTAACACACAATAGTGAAGACATGGCTGAGACAATATGAGCATACTTGTATAGAACTGAAAATCTCTAAACCTTCATGTTACACATTTCAGGGATTTCAAAGGGTCTGTGATTTACATTAAGGCCGATAAAGAAAAGAGGAGATGACATGACCCAACTTTAGAATTAACATTTTAATAACACATTGGAAGGAAAAAGAAGCATTCATCCAAATTGAATGATTTCAGCAAGCCTTTAACAGCTAACAAATCTCATACACAAAGAAGGAAAAGGAGAGAGGGGGTAATGTTCATTTCACGAATCTTGGAGTTTCAAGAACTTTCAGTGATGGAGATATACCATAAAGGGGTATATCCCATTTCTAGCTCTGACCTCAAGAAGAAATACATAACAAAGGAAACCTTTACGGCAAAACAGAAACAGAATCAGTAGGCAACAGGATAGCATATTTCAAGAACAATCTGGTTCAACAACCAAGATCATGGGAAAACAGAATCGTTACTCTATGATGCCACTCTCTCTACTCCAAACAGATCATGTAAACATTTTTGAAAGTTACTCATTGGTCACAGAAATGACATAAAGAAATTTAAAGTGAACCTAAAACAAACTCAGTTTTCTATCCCATTTTTTATCACTATTGATCAATGACTAAAGGACAAGATAAGACGAGCAGCAGTTCGTGTATTCTATGAGTTCAAAAATGGCAGAAAATGAATGTTCAGTATCATTTAGAAGCGAGATAACTAGAAACACAAATCATCACCTAAATTTGACAACTAGGACAAACAAAAACCACAAGTTTAAACTAAATCAAATAACCATAGAAGCATTGAACTTATACAAAAGGTCGATTCATGATCATCAAAAACACAACCTGCCTACGTGATTCATTTAAGATGAAAATAGACTAAGATGTTGAACTACTAGGTTGCTAAAACAGTGGGAAATGGCCATATTTAGACAGGTTTTGAGCACATGAGAAGCATATGTTTACACCATATGGGCACATAAAGACCATAAAACAGTGAGCAATACCAAACAAGGTTCAACAGTTTATAAAATCGAAAATAGTTTTGAAATTGTTAGAACAACTCCCAATGTTCTATTTTCGAACTTTCAACACAATAATCACATGGTATCAAACAAGACCAGCTAAAACCAATAAGAAAACTCTACGAACAACCACTCTACATTATGCTAGTGCAGGAAAGAAGGAGAAGAATGAGATGTTTACCTTTCTTGGAGCAGCGACTGAGACAACGAGACTTCGTCGGAAACTTCACCACCGGAGTTTTAATCCACCTTGCCGAAATTCCACTCTTTTTGTGTATTTTCTTTTCTAGAAATTTTGGTTGCGTGAGATTAGTAGAATGCTCCACCAGAATCCCCAAATTTTTCCCCAAAATTCCCACCAGCCCACCTCAATGAAAGAGGGGGTTTATATACGGGTTTTGGGGTCGAAAATGGGGGGAAAACAAGAGGGTATTCTGGGAAACATTTTAGGAATTTTGAAATTCCTTTGTTAAATAAGCTTTGAGCAACAAAGGATTTGTTCGGATTTTTATAAATTTTCACTGATTATGCGGAGGGAGTGACACCTCACAGTCTCTAGACGCTTCTGGACAAAGCCAACGCGACTTTTGACGGAGATTTGCGGATGGAATTTGGAAACGTTAAAGGGTTTGGACGTTTGAAGTTGTTGTTGTTGCGTCATTTTGCAGCTGGGTGTGGATGGAGTTAGGGTTTCGTCTGTTTTCTTTAGAGAGAAGAGACAAAGAAAAAGAAGGAGGTGAGCATTTATTATACGAGGCGCGTTGTCTCGTACAACGCATCCTTTTCTGGGAAATTGGGGTAGAGTGAGGAGCGTGAGGGATTGGGGAAATATAAAGTGGAGGGTGTGTTTTTTGTGAGGTGTATAAGTGTGTATATGTATGTGAGCCAAGGGAATATAGAGAGTTGGGTCGGTTCGGAGGTGAGGGATTGGGCTGGGGGAGTGATGTTTGGGTCAAAAGGGGCGGATGGTGTGTTGTTGGCCCAGACGGCTGGACAAATAAGGGATTGATAATAAAGCTGATGAGACTCTTTAAAATTTTGCCACATTTGCAAAATGTGGCTGTTTTTAATTTAGGAAATAGCCAAATTGAGAGTAATTAGGATAAATCCGGCTAGGATTTAAACGATTTCAAAGGGATAGGCTAGAATTGGAATAGAGATAAATCAATTACAATCAACCTCGAGCCGTAATAAATTTAATCCTTTCAAAATAATTATCGTATTTAACACGAAATTACCTCTTTAACAATTATAAAATTAATTTATTCAATTAATCTTTCATTTAAATTAATTTAGAGGAAAATCAAACGTTTAACCGTTTAAAGGATTTTCTTATGAAGTTAAACTTTAAAATAGTTCTTCAAGTAAACCTATATAAATTCCACATAATTAAATATGAAAGATATAAATTGTTACTCAAGACTATCATAAAGCTTATTTGGAAAATGTTTTATCCCTTTTTTACAAAACAATTATTTTGAAAATTGTTTAGACTTTAAAAAGGCTCAAAATTAATTTGTAATGTGGAGGGTAAAAATTGGGTGTCAACACTAAGCACCAAGCTAGTTTACTAAGTACAATGCCTTACTAAGTTATGATCTCATGGGGAACACTACCCTAGTCACTTCTCTCATTGATAACAACTTTTGAAACTGATACTTGATACTTGTTCGATAATTATTTACAGTAATTATTTGTCACTTAAAACCCCTTTTTTCGAGGGAAATAAATGGCTAGTAGCACAAGTAAACACTAATTAACACTAGTCCTACCATATTCCCTGTGGGATCGACCCCAACCTTCATTGGGTTCTATATTTGAACAGCGACCACTTACGCTTCTAAAAAGAGGTGTAATTTGAGTGCATCAGAATACAGTACCGAGAATAGTGTGCCTTTTCCATAATTAGATGTTGAATCCCTGCAACATCTGGAAAACATGATCGATATATTTATCTAAGGACTGCATCTCCTAAGATATCAATAGATTAAAGACTCCCACTGTTAAGCCTTGCCTCTGAGCTGCTATAAACTAGGATCATCGTATTGTTTGTGTCTTTACCTTACAACTAGAGATGACACAGCTGTGTCCTGAACTATGACCCCAGTATCATTGGAGTTTAATAATTTAACCCCCAAACTAGCTAGCTGATTGAGCTCCTAGGCTATCTCCCGTGTCTCATCTACCTAATATGATAAACTGACTATCGATATACGTCTGAAGAAATCCTCTACTATATTGGCTTTCCTTGGATGATATAAGATATCCAAATTATAGTCTTTCGGCAATTCAAGCCATTAGCGCTATCAAAGGCTCAACTCTTTCAGTTTAAAAATATAATAGGTGATCTTATGATCTGTATAAATTTTAACATTAATGACATACAAGTAATGCCTCTAAATCTTCAAGGCATGAATAAAAGCGACCAACTCTAAATTGTGGGTCAGGTAGTTCTTCTCATTCTTCTTTAACTATCTATAAGCATAAACAATTACCTCTTCGTGCAGCATCAAAATATAAACCAGCGTAAGGCGTCAAGCATCACAATACATTGCATAACCCTTTGGACCCTCTGGTAAGGTCTAAACTAGTGTTGAAGTCAATCTATCTTTCAGATCTCAGAAACTCCACTTGCAAGCTGTGCTCCACTGAAACTTAGCTGCTTTCTGAGTCAGCTTTGTTAAGGGTGCATAAAGTGAAGATAATCCTTCCACAAACCTTCTGTAATACCCTGCTAAACCCAAAAAGCTACAAACTTATGTCGGGGTTATGGATCTATGCCAAGTCTTCACGGCTCAATATTTTATAAATCAACTTGAATACCAACATCTGATACAATATTGCCCAAGAGGCGATAATATGCAACAAGAACTCACACTTCAAGAGCTTAATGCATAACCTTTGATCTTAGAGTACCTGAAGAACTACTCAGATGTGGTCTCTATGCTTGGTCTCTAAACAAGATATACCATAATATCATCAATAAACACAATGACAACAAGTTTATAAATGACCTATATATACTATTCATTAGGTTCATAAATATTGCTAGGGTTTTCGCCAACTCAAAACACATCACAAGAAACTCAAAATTTCCATATCTGGTCATGAAGGCTATCTTTGAAATATCACTCTCCTAAACTTGAACCTAGTAGTACCTTGAACGTGAATCAATCTTCGAGAAACATCGGGCATTCTCCAGCTGGTCAAAACACCAATCAATCTTTGGTAGTGGATATATTTCCTTTATATTAACCTTATTTAGTTTTTGGTAGTCTATACACTTTCACAATGAGTCATCTTTCTTTCGCACAAACAACAATGGAACACCCCAAGGTGAAACACTAGGCCTGATAAAGCCCTTATCTAATAAACAATGCTGATGAAGCCCTTATTTAATAAATCTTTCAGTTGTTCATTCAATTCCTTCAGTTTTGTTGATTCCATTCTATATAGGGGAATTGATATCGCTTAGGAATTTTGTAATATAGCGATAGAAAAATCAATAGCATTTGGTAATATAGCAATAGAAAAATCAATCTCTTGTTCTAGGAGAATACAAGGGAGCTCATCTAGAAACATATCTAGAAAATCATTAGCCACTGGAATCGACTGAAGATTCGGTGGCTTAGCATCAACATCTTAAACTCAGACAATTGGTAAATGCAAAATTTGGCAATCATTTTCTTTGCCTAATGATAGGAAATAAACCTTTCTTTTGACGTTGCCGTATTACCCTTCCACTCTCAAACTACTTCCTCTGGAAAGTGGAATAACAGTCTTAGCTTGATAGTCAACATTGGTGTGACAAGATACCAGCCAATCCAAGCCTATAGTAATATCAGAGTCAAGCATATATAGCTTTATTATGTCTGCAAAGTTCTGACGACCAACAATCTCTATCGTACAACCTAGGTTAATCCTCTTAGCAATAATAGAGTCGCCAACTGGGTAGACACAGTAAAAGGTCACTCCAATAACTCTGGTACTATACATAACTCCCCAGTAATAAATAGGGTAACACATGATAATGCGGAGCTTGGATCTATCAAAGCATAAACAAAGTGTAAGCAAACACTCAATGTACATGTCATAACATTTGGCGATGAATCTGATGACCTATTAGTGCATAAGAGCAATTCTGGCCTCTATGAAACTAGATGCTCCCTCTTGGATGTGACCTTTACTTGTGGAAATCTAGGAGCCATGCTTTACAAGATGTATTGAACAAGACGATCCTGTTGCTGATTCATTCCTCTATCCTGAACCCCGTCGGTTCTTTATCGGATAATATCTTTGTATATGACCCACTTGGTCACTAAAAATAGTATGTTTTGGATCCCTGATGACATCTCTCGACATATTGGTACCGCAAGTATCACAATCTGGTACAACTGACCTATACTATTGGGAGCTTGACGCTTGTGAGCTCTCACCTAAACCTGACCACCCTCGACAACCCAACCTGCTACCCTGGGAATGTTATGGTGGGGGCCTAGGTGGTCTTCTTGAATATCAAGGTTTGGAGCCACCCTGAGTCTCCATCTAAAACCCATGGGTCTAGCCCTCTTCTATTGCTCTTTCTCGACCCTCTCTATTATATACTGCTGATATCAAAACCCCTCTATGTTCTATTCAATGACCTAAATCCATGAATGTCTATATCGTCATTATGTGCGGTTTTATTACAAGCCCAATAAAAATCATAATACAAAGAACTCAACCCTTATGACTCAGCTCTATAGCATGATTTGAGCATAAGAAGGGTAACTTTCCTGAACAATATATGTAGCTTCCTGCTTATAATATGTGGTGCACAACACACTTATAAACAAGACTCTACTAGACACGACTTATAGAGTCCCTAGGACACTACATTGATCTTATACCAAGTTTGTCACACAGCAAACTCGGGGGGTGCAACTGGCACCTGATGCCAAAACTTAAGCCAAAGTCGACCCTGCTGAACTATTTGCAAATGGCGTATAGGAGCCACACACAATCAAGGAAACAAACAAGTATATCTCGGCTTAAAAATAACATCGGCTAGTAAGGACCATGTCAACAGCTATATAAAAAAACAACTACTCCCAACAATTCATATAAAGCAATAAGTAGGTAGCACATAAGTCTTGTTTGTGCCATCGAGGTTTCCATCATAACTAGGAAAGAATAAATGCTATGCGGACTTTTATGGTCACCATTATTTCTATACAGAATCTAAAAACAGGTATATACAATGTAAACTAGGCCAATGAGCCGCTAAACTGCCAACAACAATAATAATAAGGCGTGATTGGCTAACAAACTATAGCTTATTAACATACAAGGCAAAAATGGTCACCATCGTAGCTATACAACCCAATAGACTAGTCTTCAATCCTCTATGAATACAATACTTGGGTGGACAAGGCCTCAACCTACCCAAAAACTATAAAAAGCAAAAAGGCAAACCTTTGATACTCTAGCGACCACCGAAAGAAAAGGAGTTAACCAACCCACTGAAAGCTCGGCTATGCTACCTGGTAGGTCTATTTGGTCGTCTCTTAGATACTGCAAGCATAAATGTAGCACCCTATCACGACCCAACCCGTCGTAAGTGGCACCCACCCAACCCCTGGATGAGTGAACCAATAGAGTTCAACCCTTGTCTAGACTAACAGCCTAAAACCAATAACAGAAAGTAATCTAGCTCATGAATAGTTATTATCATAATCATTATCCTGCGGAAGATCCCTTCTAGGAACTGAAAGTCATTGTACCAAACATCAATACCAAATATCTATAATATGGGGATGCAACCCCAAAAGATAAAATGAAATAGTTTTAAGTCTGAAAAAATGGACTAAAACTCTAAGAATAACCCAAGGTAGCTCAAAAAAAGCAGCTCACCCTTGAAAGCCAGAATCGTCGGTGCTAAATGCGAGGTCGCGTCTCAGTCGCTGGTAGATTTCCTGTACTCACCAAAGACAAGCAAGTGCAGTATCAGTACACCATCACTGTGTACTGGCAGGATCATCAGCCAGTTTTCAAGTAAATAGCATATATAACAGTACAACATATTCAAGTAAATATATGGAAAACATGCAACAAGTATACAGGCCCTAGACTACGAGTCTTTACCTACCTTTTACCAGTATGAAATCCATCTCTTACAGTTCTATACCACGAACATGAGTCATTAACTATACCTTTTCGTCTAGCTCAGACCCACCCTGGAATCATCTCTAAACACATACCAAAAGTAATGCTTCAACCCGACCTAAACCAAGACCAACACAACAGTTATACAAAGTTCCCGGCCACTCAAGGACCACCAGCAATAGAACCTTTAAATAGATAACTCGGTCCACTCAGGGAACCAATATCAAGTGTCACATTCAGTAAAATAACCCGGTCCATACACAGAACCAATATCAGTATCACATTCAGTAAAACAACTTGGTTCACACACGGAACCAATATCAGCCAATGCAATACAATAATCAATGAATAAATGCAAGATGCAATAAATTAAACATGTACCAGGCGTGGTACCCGTGCCAATCAAATGTTATACCTGTACCAGGTGTGGTACCTATGCCAATGATTTGTTATACCCGTACCAGGTGTGGTACCTGATTCAACCGAATGTCAACAACCACAGTCAATATATGAACACACACAACTTGTAAAACGAACAAGTAAACACCATTCAATCACAGACTATAAACAGGAACCTAGACATTCCATACGACTTCCCTAAGCAATGTAATGCATACAATCACTTAGACATGAGTACATGAATATACACATTCACAGAAAGTCATAAGCCATCACCTACCTCAAAATGTTCCAAGCTCTACTCGACCCGAGCTTTCCCGTGTTCCGGATTCCTCTCTCGTTCTTGGTCTAAAAACAACACACAGTATATATAATTAACACACAAGGCCTGTACATTACCCAGACTACATCAAATCCCCAAACCCCAGGCCAACCATGATCATCCCACCCTTTTCCCAGGCTTTTCGACCATTAATTCTCCTAGTTCTATCAGTTTTACGGATAAAATAGGGAATTAAACAACCTATGATCATAATAATGTACTTTAATCCATATCCAAGAACACACATGCTTGGAATCCCTTTTCTTCCCTGAATTCCACCATCCCTAGGTTATTCTAACCTTTCCCCAAATTCCCTCCTAGAAATTCTACCACATAGGAAACGTGATACAAAGATTGGGGAACGAAAACATTACCTTAGGGAAGAATTCTGACAGAAAAAGGAAGAAAAACGCTTGGAATCGCCTAGCCCTTCTCCCAAAATGAACTTGTGAAAAACTAAATGTTTTGGGAGTTATTTCTGCATTAAAATCTTGTTGGTATACTATAGCGGTCCCCGCTCCACTATAGCGGTAGGCTGCCACTATATCGGTCTTAAGTAGGTTGACCGCCGCTATAGTGGTAATTTATACGCTATAGCCGTGGCCGCTATCGCGCGTGAACGCGCTCGTCATAGATAGAATGTCTAGAAATCTGCTAGTTTTGGCCATTTCATAACAAACTTGTTTCCCTCGACGTCCTGAAACAACCCCTTCACGTCAAATGCGATTCTGGGAGTTCTACTTACCCAAATGAGATTCCGAAAAATCCCCCGGACTCCTTTATGTCTTGGCTACGTGGAAAACTACCTCAATCTAAGACACCTAAACCCATCTTTACCCGTATTTCTCTAGACTCTACCTCGCTCCAAAACTGGCCGAGGCTAGCCTAGCTCAAAATTTCAAACTCCCACACCCGGAGTTTTCTTACTCTCAAACTTGACATGATTGGACTACCCGTAACGATGGACCCGGTCGTTACACACCCCCAGGCAATGGGGCATCAGTATGAAATATTGTACCAAGCATGTAAGGCAAACTAAAAATTGAAACTTAAGTGTAAGGAATGAACAAAAGGGTAAGAGTAAAATAGAAGTACAATAACTCACCTTCCTGCAATAAGATACCATCTAAAGTACATAGAAAATAATAACTTGACATGGCCCCCATAAGCCTAGTAGGTACAAACTACATTCAATTGCCATAAATCCTAATAGGCATAAATCATCACTACTTACCCATACTGGCCTCCTTACCTAGACCCAGTTATAATCTGATCTGAACTGTCTGAATGTACATGTGTCATGAATCAGTACAACTCTTAGGATTTGAGGTATAATAAAAGTATACCACATAGGTACTAATAACACTCAAAAACACTCTCCAATCGGAGGTGGTAGCAATCATCAGAGAAAAATAAATTTATATTTCCGACGAGTGTCGGAGTTGATCCCACAGAGAGTGGATATAATTATTTGCCAAGAAACAGTCGATTAATATTCACAAAGAGAGTAAATGCTCAAAAAAATAAAAGTAAGAATTGGGGAGAAACAAGGAAAGGGGAATTAGAAATATTGAAATTTGAACTAGAAAGCAATGTAAACAAGAGATTTGTATTCAAGAGAGAAGGACGACTAGGGGTATTCTTCCGATGGGATTCAAACGGGAGTTAGGGTACTTGCTTAGTTATGAAATTTTTTAAAAAATGATATGGGTAGCATTGGTTTTAGTCATGTTTGTCAATCTCTTGATCTTTCAAACATATATCCAATGGTCTCTACTCGAGCACCAAGGTTTCAACACAAACCAACCAGTTCAAGCTTGGGAAATTCATACTATTTCTATCTTAGCATCAATTTAAGGTGGAAACCTCAAATTCCCACTATCGAATTCCTTTCGAATTATGAACCCCTCTTTGAAGTAAGAACACAATTAAGTAAATTCAACCAATGTTTGCAACCATCAATTTTAGCATTAAAACTTGAGGAATTCAATAGACCCATATCAATTTATCAATTATAAACACAATTAAGAAAGACCTAACCCAAATTCAAATACCCATCATACACATACCCCTAGACAAGGAAATTAACCACTCATGCTAAGGAAATAAAAAATTATACCAATTGCGTAATTCAAATTTCCATTCATAGTTATGTAAATACTAAAATCCAAGATCAATTTAGTACAAAAATAGTGAATTCTCCGGGTAGAAGATGAAGAGAATAATGTATATCCCCTATCTTTCTTGGGAAACTCTCTATGCTAAAAACTATTCAATAATGAGTCAAAAACTATCAGGTACACACCCCAAAAGAGTTATAGAAACTTCCCAAAACCTTACTTGAAAGTTGACAAAAATCCCTTTGGGCATGGTGCGACGCAACGTGCGACAGGATGTGTGGCTGCACCACGTGTTGTGTGTGTTGCAGGTCTCTGCTCCAGCCAACTAGTAACTTTAGCTAATGTCAAGTGTCATACAAAAGGAGGTGCAGTCTGCCTCTCGCATTGTGCGGATCGCCTGTGGATCATACCTCTTGGCAGATTCTTCATTGCTTTTGATCACCTGCATACTTCTACTCTTTTTAAGCTCTTTTGGGTCCAATTCCCTTGTTTTCTACTTTTGACCAAGAGTACCTGCATTTGCATCAATAAAGGTAATAAGTACCTCTAAATCTCATCAAAATATGGCAATAATTCTTTATTAAAGGCTCAATAAGTTGGTAGATTACCAGCTTATCAAACCTCTAAACTTGAACTATTGCTTGTCCTCAAGCAAGATACTCACAAAGTAAGGAATGAATTATGCCCTAAAACTCAATGGGTGCACACAAGATTACTCTACTCTAAAAACTAAGAAAAATAACAAATAAAAAGACTCAACAAAAAGACTCAACTACAATGCTCATCTTAATTTGGACCACCACATTGTCAAGGCAATTGCTCATTTCAAAATGTTTAGAACAAGGACTTCATTTCTCCTTCAAATCAAGGGGATTTTTCATTCAAAACAAGATATTCAAGCTTATCAAGTCATTGACATGGACCTTCAAGGTTTGCCTTGAGATTTTTCACACAACTTATCTCATTCATTCCTATCAATTGAAATAGAGACTTCACCATTCCTTTCAAATGTGTTAATCTTGGGCATATTTATATGCCCATTTATCGTATTTTACCATGTTTACCTTATGTTTTAAGAATATTCCTTACTATATAGTGTATGTTTTGAGTTGAATTGATATATGATGTACTAATACACATGATTAGATGATTTCAGGGAATATGACAGGGGAAACTAACCATTGGAAGATGAAATGGAAGAGTAAAGCATGGAAGCAACTTAGTGGAATGCTCTGGAGCAAACAAATAGAGGAAACTGGGCAGTGGCGCCTTGGTGGGGCGCTGCCCCAGACCCTAAACTTCAGAAGGCCTCCCTTGGTAAGGCGCTGCCCCATGGATAAAACTATAGAGGGGCTAGTATGGTGCCTTGATAGCACAGTTCGCCAAGAACCAAACTGACGGGATTTTCTATCTTTCTCCTATTCCGACTCCAAGAACGAAAAGGGGTTATTTTCCAGGCCCTATAAGGGTTCCGTCATATTTTCAGAGCATAAGGTAGAGAGTAGAATCACCATTAGGTTTATTTTCTTCTTCCTTTTCTTAGCCATTACTTTGGATAAAATGATATTATTTGTGTTTTTTATTAGCATGAGTGGCTAAGAACCCTTGTTCTAGGGTTACGGCTACAAACGCATGATTAGTAGTATAAAGTTGAATTGATTAGTTCGTTTGCCATTATTAGTTGTTCTTATATTCCTATATTTATTATTTTAATGCCTTGACGCCATTATGATAAATCTCTATTTTTGTTATGAACTCGGGAGAAGGATCAACAAGATAGACCAAGGAATATAAGGAGCAAGACCTCTCTTTTGTAACGTAAAGGGTAGGTTTGCGACTAGGATAGGAATATACCTAGAACGCTTGCTTAGTTTATATGGGAAGATATATAAAAGCGTTCGGAATAAGATGTCACATTTCCGCTCAATGATGTAGTTGTGATGCTATTCTGGATAGGCAATTAGAGGTTTGGAAGACCACAGTTGTAAAATCAACCCCGAAATCGAAAACTAGGTAGACGAACAAGTCTATTCAAGGGAATTTTACTTTTGATTGCACAATAAAGTTGTAACCCTGGATTTCTCTCTAAATTTAGAACAACGATCATTATTTACTTGCTTTTAATTCTCTCATTTTGTTTTAGATTTTTAGTTAATACAAATTTATACTTCAATTAATTTCATACTTGTTTATTCTAGCAGTATACAAATAATTTAGAATGTTTGTTAGTCATAAGTCTCTTGGGTATGGTATTCAGAAAATTCAGTCTATATTACTTGGATGACCACGTACACTTGCGTGTGAGTGGGAAGTTGCTAACATGTGCGATGTCACTCACCACAAGAGAGAATCCTACTCACAGTCATGCATTTCATAAGACAAAGGGATTATAAGAGAACCAAAAGACTCTCACTTTCTCAAAGAAATTTGAGTGCACACGCATTGATCCATAGGCTTACCCTTTATGTAATTCGCCACTAATATAGAGTTACCAAGCTCGGAATCACTAAGGACTTGCGGATTACAATATTGGTCAGGGTTAAGGTGTGGATTGCATTTGGCTCAAGTGACTAAGCCTCCCTAACGCTCATTGTGATCATTCAAACACCGCTCACATTTTCAAACAACAACTTTACCTTATTTCTCCCTCACACAATCCCAAGGTTCCCCTTCAACTTGATCATTCAACTTCCTTTATCACCTTTACTTAGTAGCACCAATTACTTCTTTTCTTTCCGTTTTGTTCATTTAATTAGATCATTTGAAGCAATTTTTGATTCAAGCATATGGTGCTACCTTGCATTGAAACACATCCTTTTCTTCTCCACATAGGTACATGAACCCCCAAACTTAGGCTTTTGCCTATGTTATCATTTCAATTCCCCCCCCCCAAACTTAGGCTTTTAACCTATGTTTCACTTTCGAACCATTAGGGAGGATGGGTGCAAGAATTAAGATTCTAAAAAGGGTCAAGGTGTAAGGTGCCAAAGAAATGTCACAAGCTCAAAGAGGTTCACTAGGATCAATGTAAAGGGAAGTCAATTTGGGTGAAGTGGTTATTTAAAAAGGGCCTAAGGTCATTTTCCAAGCTCGGTGACATTTAGGATTTTGCCTTGAATCACATTCGGGGCAAGTTCTAGACAACACATGCACACAAGAACCAAGTGCAGCCTTACCACACAAGGAATCTTAACCCAAGAATTTCACAAGTCTCAAATCAATTGGGATAAATGACTTTTGACAAGCTATTTCGAGTTCTTTACACACTATTTTATGAATTGGTCAAGCCAAACAGGGAGTGTGCAAGTCATGACAAGAGAATGATTAACTTAAAATCATTTTTCCTCTTTCCTTCAATTTTCAAAAACTTCTTGCCAAGAAAATTTTTTGGTGGGCCCATTTCGAGACAAGCAAAGCACGGACTCAAAATTAAACTAAAACTTGTCATTTTCCCTTAAGAAAGTCACCTCTTAATTTATCATAGAGAAACACCAATCCGGTTCGACACAAAAATAAATAATAGAAAGAAAAATAAAATAAAAGAAATAATTTGCTCCTTGGGAAAGAATCGTGGTATGAAGAAAACCCTTGGAGTTTATTCACTAATCTACTATTAACAAGGCGACTAAAAATTTAAGCGCTTAGGAATCATTTGAAAGTGAGCCTTGGCATAGGCACTAATCATGTTTGCAAAGCACGGGTGATGAAATAATGAATCATGTAGGACCAACCTGATGATATCGCAAAATCATCAACAAAAATAAAGCATTAAGCCTAGAAAGGGCACAGTTAAAGCACGAATCAACAAAATAAACAAAATAAAAGGCCCGGCAAGGGCAATGTCACAATCATCCAACGCATGCCTGGCAAGGGCCAAATAGAATATCTAGCAGGGAAATAAAAATGTCACTGCCCGACAAAGGAAATAATAAGAAATATCTCAAAGCCCAACAAGGGAAACCAAAAGCACAATCAAATAAACACCCCCATAAAAATAAGTATTGCCCTTAATGTTATAAGCTCATCCTTTTTTTCACACATATTATCATCATTAGAGCTCACATTGGGTGCACTAGGCTTCACCCCAACAACCGGATTTTTATCCACTTCATTCTCAAGAACAATCTCCTCTTCTATTTTATCATTTTTCTCCACAACAACCTTATTATATGGATTCTTCACCCCACTACACATTCGTCCACTCCTAGTGACAATTGCCATAACATGGCCATCATTTTTCGAGTTTGTCGTCGTGTCACTTAGAAGTGTACCCTTCATCCTAAGATTCATTTGTGAGGATAAGTGATTCATTTGTGCCTCAAGATGCTTGATAGAAGCCAAGTGTGAGCTCACTATTTGGTGAAGAGTCGACACTTCGCACTTTAGCTCCTTCACCCTACTATCAGTTGACTCAACCTTTTTCAAGACTAGAGACAACATATCTTTGATTTTTGAATGTGCAGGGTTGCCCATGGTTGGATTATATGCATAGTCATAAGCCTTAGGTGGAGGCACATAAGGATTTGAACTTCGATGATTATACTGATCACCTTCCTTCTCACGATCTCTACAATGGCCTTCACGTTCTTTATCTTTGATGCAACCTTGATTCTCGTCCCCCATGTGCCAATACCCGGGTCGAGAAAATACTGATAGATAGCAAATCCTCCCATCCACAATAATGAATACATACTTATCATAAGCTTTAAGCTCAGGAGTACTCATTTCATTCACACTCTTAGTATTTCCAGCTCCCATCATGTGTTAAGCCAAGAGATCGATTTATGTCATCAACTTGGCCATTGTCTCATCTCTTTTATCCTTTGCATCTCATTTCATTCATCATTATGGATGAAGTAAACCCCATGGGAACATTTGCCTCTCTAGTGTGCCAAACACGATTCATCTTGGTCATCCATTCTAGAAGAGTCGAGGCAACCAAATATGGTTGATCTATAAATGTTTTGCCTGCAAGGTTGTTTGCAACAAAATTATTCATTGAGTTCAAGGATCGGTAAAAACTTTAGGGAAGGACGTTGTCAGGCAAGCCATGATTGGTATATAATAAGAGCTTCTTTTGCACCATAGCCATGCTTCATGCAATGGCTCATCTGCTAGTTGGCAGAAATTTATGATGTTGCCCCTCAATTGCATCATTCTAGAGGGAGGGAAGAATCGCACCATAAATGCTTCTACAAATCCATTCCACGAGGTAATTAAGCCCTCCGGGATCTCTTCTAACCAAGTCATTGTTTTCCCCATGAGGGAAAAGGGGAATAAATGTAGCCGGATGGACTTTTGAGGGATATTGTTGAAAATGAAGGGCTAGCATATCTCGATGAAGTTCCGGATATGTCTATTTGTATCCTCTTGCATAGACCCTTCGAATAATCCTTTAATTTGGATGAGATAGATCATAGTTCTTGTAACATGAAATATGGCATTGCCGATCATGGGAGGTAGGAAGATTGTACCTATCCCACCTAGGATTGTGGGATCATAATCCGAATCTATGTATCCATATACGCTTTATTGGTCGCCCACTTCGGCCATGGGCACCCTATCCAACAGTCAAAAACAATAAAAAGTAAAATGAACAAACACTCTACAAAGTGAAATCACACAACAATCAATTGGCAATTCAAAATCCACTCCCCAGCAATGACACCATTTTAATAATGCTTTAAAACACTCTCCAACCGAAGGTGCTAGAGATCGTCAGAGCAAAATAAATTTATATTCCCGACGAGTGTCGAAGTCGATCCCACAAAGAGTAGATATGATGATTCGCCAAGAAACAGTCGATTAATATTCACCAAGAGAGTAAATGCTCAACAATCTAAAAGTAAAAATTAGGGGGGAACAAGGAAAGAAGAATTAGCAATATTACAATTCAAACTAGAAAGCAATGTAAACAACAGATTTGTATGCAGAGAGAAGGACAACTAGGGGTGTGCTTTTGATGGGATTCGAATGGGGGTTAGGGTACTTGCTTAGTTATGCAAATTTTCAATAAACGATATGGGTAGCATTGGTTTTAGTCATATTTGTCAACCTCTCGATATTCCAAACATATATACAATGGTCTCTACTCGAGCACCGTGGTTTCAACACAAACCAACCAATTCAAGCTTGGGTAAGTTATACTATTTCTAGCTTAGACTCTTAGATGAGAGATTTCGGCGATGAAGCTATTTCTAGCCTCAATCTAAGGTGGAAACCTCAAATTCCCATAATCAAATTCCTTCTAAATTATGAACCCCTTTTTCAAGCAAGAACACAATTAAGTAAATTCAACCAATATTTACAACCATCAATTTTAGCATTAAAACATGAGGAATTCAATAGACCCATGTCAATTTATCAATTATAAACATAATTAAGCAAGACCCATACCCAAATTTAAATACCCATCATACACATACCCCTAGATAAGGAAATTAGCCACTCATGTTAAAGAAATAAGAAATTATACCAATTGGGTGATTCAAAATTCCATTCATAGCTATGCCAATATCCAAATCCAAGATCAATTTAGTACAAAAATGGTGAATTCTAAAGGTAGAAGATAAAGAGAATAAAGTAGACTCTCTATATTCCTTGGGAAACTCTCTATGCTGAAAACTATTCAATAATGTGTCAAAAACTATCAGGTACACACCTCAAAAAAGGTTTTAGAAGCTTCTCAAAACGTCACTTGAAAGTTAACAAAAATGCCCTTCAAGCGTGGTATGACATGACATGCGATACGATGTGCAGTCACACCACATATTATGCACATCATAGGTCTCTACTCTAGCCAACCTGTAACTTTAGCTGTTGTCGGGGGTCATGTGAAGGGAGGTGCGGTCCATCTCTCGCATTGCGCAAATCGCCTGTGGATCGCACCTCTCGGCAAATTCTTCATTGCTTTTGATCACCTTCGCACTTCCACTCATTTTAAGCTTTTTTGGATCCAATTGCCTTGTTTTCTACTTTTGTCCAAGAGTAACTACATTTGCATCAATAAAGGTAATAAGTACCTCGAAATCTCATGAAAATATGGCAATAATTCATGATTAATGGCTCAATAAGTTTCTAGATTGGTTTTAGTCATGTTTGTCAATCTCTCGATCTTCCAAACATATATTCCAATGGTTTCTACTCGAGCACCATGGTTACAAAAAACCCAACCAATTCAAGCTTGGGAAAGTCATATTATTTCTAGTGTAGACTCTTAGATGAGAGATTCCGGTGATTAAGCTATTTCTAGCCTCAATTAAAGGTGGAAACCTCAAATTCCCACTATTGAATTCCTTCTGAATTATGAACCCCTCTTTCAAGAAAGAATACAATGAAGTAAGTTCAACCAATGTTTGCAACCATCAATTTTAGCATTAAAACTTGAGCAATTTAGTAGACCCATGTCAATTTATCAATTATAAACACAATTAAGCAACACCTAACCCAAATTCAAATACCCATTACACACATACCCCTAGATAAAGAAATTAGCCACTTATGTTAAGGAAATAAGAGATTATACCAATTGGGTAATTTAAATTTCCATTCATAGTTATGCCAATATCCAAATCCAAGCTCAATTTAGTACAAAATGGTGAATTCTAAAGGTAGAAGATGAAGAGAATAAAGTACACTCTCTATCTTCCTTGGGAAACTCTCTATGCTGAAACCAATTCAATAATGTGTCAAAAACTATCAGGTAAACACCCCAAAAAGGATTTTAGAAGCTTCCCAAAACGTCACTTAAAAGTTGACAAAAATACCCTTTGGGCATGGTGTGACGCGATGAGCGACACGATGTGCAGTCGCACCATATGTTGTGCACATCACAGGTCTCTGCTCCAACCAACCAATAACTTCAGGTGATGTCGAGTGTCATGCAAAGGGAGGTGCGATCCACCTCTCGCATTGTGCGGATTGCCTGTGGATCACCTTCACACTTCCACTCTTTTTAAGCTTTTTTGGGTCCAATTCCCTTTTTTCTACTTTTGACAAATAGTACCTGCATTTTCATCAATAAAGATAATAATTACCTCTAAATCTCATCAAAACATGGCAATAATTCATGATTAAAGGCTCAATAAGTTGGTAGATTACTAACTTATCAGGTACAGCCTGCATGTCCCAAAGGTACAGTCTACCTGGACCATAGGCCTATTTTGGTGGCCCTAAATCATGATAATATAATGTAACTACTGCCCCGTAGGTACAACCTGCCCATCCTATAGGTACGATTTGCTCAGCCCAAAGGAACGGTAATATAATGTAGCTACTGCCCGTAGGTATAATCTGGCTAGCCCATAGGTACAATCTACCTGACTCGAAGGCATGGTAATAGTAATTAGAATGTAGGTTTTAAAACCCTGCAATGTCAGTGTCTGGTGAGGCTAAAATAAGCTCATAGGCAGCAACAAAATGATAAAATGTAATGACCCTTCTCGTCATTCTCGCATTTTCACTTTCTTTGTACTGTTAGAGCTTGCCTGTAGCAGCACCAATTTATTTATGACTTGTTGTTTCGGTGCCCAAGCCATTTGTTAGGTTTTTATGACCATTTCCCTATTTTAGAGCTTTAACTTAGGTAATCATTAACTTTAGTCAATGTTCTTAGCAAGCGTGCTTAGAATCAAATTTTGATAGTTCCATTGGCTCTGGAGTGTGGATTTTGGTCTAGTTGGACCCTTGGTAAGGTTCTGGGAGCTTTCGATTTGGTTTTATCTCACTTTCTGAGATTTTAGGCCAGTTGAACTTGGTAGTTTGACTTTAGTCAATAATCGTAGAATATGGCCTCAGATGGAAATTATGTTGGCGTTGTTAGCTCTGGAATATTGACTTTGGGCTAGAAGGACCTTTGTTTTGGGTCCTAAGGCTTCCGGACTCATTTTGGGCCATAGGATTTTATTTTGGAAAAGTTTGCCATTTGGGCGTGGGTCCTACTTTTTGTTAAATCAATCTCTATTGGGAATTTTATCAGTTCCATTGAGTCCAGAATGCCATTTTTAGTTGAGAAACATAGTTCGTTTGCATTTGTGGAACCCCGAATATATCCCGAGGGTCCACCCGATGGCATTTTTGCCATGACAAATTGCTAGTTACTGGTGGATATTGCAGCACCAGCCAAGCCATCGCCCACGTGTGAGTCAACTGTGTGCGTGTAGAAGGCCAGCCAGCCCCCTCCCTCTTGCCCTTCGCCTGCACGGCAGGCAGGCTGCGTGCGCATTCCCACGCGTGTGGTAGCTAGCCCGCGTGCATGCTGGCTTGCCACCTGGCCTGGACTGGGCTTCGCCTTACCTTGTCCTGCACGTGCACCTGGATGCGTGCATGAGGCCATTTGCATAGGGCATGGTCGCGTGCACACAGGCCAGCGATTGTCAGCTTATAAAGCCTTTCTCCTTCATTTCAAATTCCCAAACACGATTTTAACCATTTTCTCTTGAGCTCAAGCTCTATATTTCTGTGTGAGCTTATCGTAAAGTGCTGAGGTGATCAATTATTGTCCATGATTGTTTCCTTGTCATAAATTGTAAGTTTTTACCCTTTAATTCCATAAATTCTTCATTTTGATTCTAATTTCTTCTTGGAGTTCTAAGGGCTATTTTAGGTCGTTCCTTTACCCAATTTCCGCTAAATTTTTGAGCATGTGCTCCTGGCAATGTCGGGAACCTCGTGGTAACTTTTGTTTCTAGTTTTGGGTTGTGAGACCCACAGGCTCACTTTTGACCTGGATTTTGACCCGGTTAAATCATTAGAATTATGGGTATCATTAGCTTTGTATTAATAAGTTTAATTTGTTCTTGATAGTGTGATCGCTATTCGGGACTTCTTGGAGTTGTTCAGGCTTGGGCAATGGCTTTCTAGAAGCTATTCATCAGACGCCAGGTAGGTTATGGCTTACCCACCTTAGACTTTGCTTATATAGAATATAATCATGCTATTTAGCATCTTTGAGTTGGGTTTACTAGGTTGGAACCCCAGACCTTTCCCGCTTTCTTCAGTCTGCTCTTATTTCCTACGTTTGGCTTTAGTATTTGAGCTAATTTGTAGTGTTACCCTTGCGGCCCCGTGTGTCCTTTGTATATGCCTCTGGAATATAGTTGTGGGGTATTTAGGAAATGTCCATGAGTCCCGAACATTGATTCACGATTCCGAGGTAGTTATATGTGTTGTAGAGCAGATTGATCCTATGCAGGGCTGATAGGTTTATTGTGAGCCTATTTAGCTATTGATTTTATTTATCCATATCATCATCATCATGCAATGGGGTTTTCTGCATTGATTTGTTACTACTGTAGCTGCGGGCCTATCTATCATCAGTTTTCTAAGCCTTGCATCGCCCTGAGGGCGCATTTTCAGTTATAAAATGGCTATAAATGGATTTAAAATTATGGATTTTTTTTAAGATTAAAGAGGTTTTATAATGGTTTTTCACACTGATACTAGATGATGGGCCGGAGTGCTAGACATGATTTTCTACTGATTTTTGGACGATACTAGGCTCGGCTAGGTCGGAGCACTAGACATGGCCTTATTTACTGATTTTAGACACAGATAGATTTTGGGCATGGAGATTGAGATACTGAGAGTTTGTATGTGGTCTCAGAGACCTCCATGGACTTTGTCGATCCAGACTAGGGGCTACAGGCCGAGAGTGCCGGAGGTGGGGTATACGAGAGAGTAGAGGTATACGAGGGAAGCCTTTCATGGGTCCTACTTGTTGGGCCTATGGGTGCTGGAGGAGGTGCATACAGTACCACTGTCATGGCATATCATATCATACATTGTTTGAATGGTTCCACCTATGTTTGCTATTTATTAAATGTACGCTCCGGTAGTATGGGATGCTGGAGGGTTTGTTTTCACTTGTATGTATTTCTCGGGTATATGGGCGCCTGTTTGGACTGTAGGTAGATTAGTTTATTCGCTCCTATTGTAGTACTTGTTAGTTTTCCTTTCCGATCATCCTTACCTTGTGAGTTGTACTGTTAGCATGATTATGTTTAGTTGTTTCTCCTTCTTCCCCTTTTATTTGAGATTACCGGTATACCGCCATATTCATTTAACTCTCTGTATATATATTGTTGGTTCAAGGATCTAGGTGCATTCTCTAATCTTTCACCTGTGTTCTGTGATATATCTTTTGTGGCTAACATAGTGTACTTGTATTCTCTTTGTCTTCTTCCTGTTGCTAGCTTCCGTGTACTTATCTCTGTTTGCTTCTGTGACCCTTTCTTTGTTAGCTGCATTATACTACGTTTATATATTATATAATCTCAGTCGGCCTATGATGCCTATTGGGTACGCATTTCCTTGCAATTGGTGCTCATACTACACTTTTGCATCTTCCTGGTGTAGATACTAGTGTGGGACATTGCCATTGACGCATTGGGACTCATGCAGCGCTTGATATTCGAGGCATAGGGTGAGCTCTTGGTGATTTGGGTCTTAGCTATATCTCCTCTTTTGGTAGTTGACTCTTTTGTTAATTCAGGGACAGTTGTATCTTATATTTTTGTACTCTCTTATACTCTGTATATTTTGTAGTGGCTCCTATACGTTTGATACCAGGTTGTGGGATGGTGTAGTTTACATATATATATCTAGACTACTTCCTTCTGCTTTGCTTTCCTTATCTTGCTTCTGCTTATTATGATTCTTATGCATGCTGCTAGTAGCCCATTACTAACTGTTTTGGGCTACGAGAATTAGTTCGCCTACAGGGGGGTTGTAGGTGCCATCATGACTTGAGAAATCGGGTCATGATATTAAAACAACACAATAATAGCATGTAATCACATGTGACCTCAATACAATCATAACATGCTTTCCTAGGCCACTAAATAAGGAACAAAGTGATGTTGGTAGTCACTATATCTTATTGTGGTAGAAAACTCAATAAAATAAGGTCATAAGTCGAATATCGATGTGATACAAACTATAATAAGCTTAAGCCTTCAGGTCATGCCAGAAAGTGAAAAGGAAGTCTTTACATACCTTTCAACCAATTCCCCAGAGGTGTCGCTATAAATCTTGACCAACCAAATATTATGCAAAAAATGTGAGAAGAAACAAGGCTGCAAGAATGAGCCATAGCCAATCGATAAGTCATTAATTTCACACGCACGACCCGCCAAGTATAGATCATAAAATAATGCCAATGACAACAATAAACAACAGCTAAACCCAACTAAAGTATGCTAACAACATCTCAAAGGAGCGATGAGCTCGTGAGGTAATGTAACTGTGCATACTTCACGCCGATTAATCTGACAACCGTCATACGTGACTTCAATAATAATCATACCAACCTCCCAATCCATCTATCATCTTAACACCATCAGTACACAACAATGATAACTAAACATAATAAGATAAAGAGTTTATTTGAAGCCACGGTATCCAAAATACCACTTTGTAGCTCGAAAAGCTATAAAAATTATACTAGAACATTGAATTGTGAAGAAGGATCATAGGAGGTAGATTACCTCGACAAAAAGCTTTAAAGTATCAAGCTAAGCAATTTGTATCCTTGTAGTAACAACAACGGAGCCAAAATCATCAAGAAATTACTACAAGTCATTGGAAAATACAAGTTTTCATAACTAGAATCTTAGAATCTCGATTGAACAACCAGATAAGTATACCGAATCCTTACCTTGATGATATAACTCAGTAGCTACTTCAAATATCACTAATTCCCTAGAACCCTCTCTGTCCAAACCCCAAAAGAGCAGCACCAGACAAAACACGGAGAAAACTATGTCAAGACGACAAGCTCAATGTGTAAAACAACGTTTGTAAAGCCCTTAAGCTCTAGTTATCAAACATTAGGGAGTATTTTGGTCTATGGAGAACTTCGGCTTATTTTTAGGCTTGGGACGAAGTGTCTTGGACAGATTTTTCAAAGCTGAAATCTCAATATATATATATATATATATATCCAATCCACCACCTTGTCAGCCTCCTATTTGTTAAACTTATCCCCTTATAATTTATACCCAAATTTAATTATTTGTCCAGCCAACCCATAAACCCGACCTACTAACCCGACCCGCCCACTAAAATCCCTCAACCTCTCTTCTCTCTTACCGACGACATTCACACTCTTCTCCTCTAGCGATTCAAAATCGCTTCTTCTTCTCTCACTTACCATCGATGAGTAATTTATCAGAGGATGCTGAAGGATGTAGTTTATTCAGCAGTTTTTCCCCATATACATTTAGAAGGAAGTCGTAGTTGAGTTCTAAGTTGCGGTACAACTACTTGTAACCCAATTCTGCCTTAATTTTTCTTTTGATAAGTAATTTCTGCCTTAAAATTTATGATAGTCCATGCACAACCCTGCAGATAAAGCTTATTTAGCTATATACGAGGGTCTATCGGAACCTCTCTTTTGCTATCCTTCTCCGAGTAACTTCTCTTTTTGAGCCGAAGGTCTATCGAAAATAACCCCGCAAATTGAGCCCGGGTTAGTATCTCCTAAAATAAGACTTTAGTTACTCGCAGAGCTAAAACATTTTTCACGGGCATCACTTGACAGAAAAGTTGTCTGTAAACTTACCTAAGTACTATCGAGACTTTAAAATTTTATTATACCATGTACTTTTGAATAAGAAATTTTACAAGTTAAAAAGTGAATGGACAAAAATTAATTAATGTGTGGATGTTGTGATATATGGTTCTTTTATGGCCTTGCCTTATGATGGAGAACAAACTGAATATCAAGTTAAATCCATTGATACACCTGAAACTTCAACGCTTGCTACACTGAGATTTCTTAAAATAGTATTTACCAAAGTGTTAAAATTGTGAATCTAGATGAAAAAGTAAATGTTTATCAACAAAGTAACGTAGTAAACTAGAACTTTTTTCACTTCAACTGGACAACTATTGCAGATGAACACTTAGCGATTTTGATTCCTAGAGGAGAAGAGTGTGAATGTGGTCGTAAGAGAGAGAAGAGAGGTTGAGGGATTTTAAGTGGGCGGGTCGAGTTTATGGGTTGGCTGGGCAAATAATTAAATTTGGGTATAAATTATAGGGGATAAGTTTACAAATGAGGGGCTGACATGTGTCATGTTGTTAATGATAGGGGTATATATAGACCCAAACTATAACGATAGGGGCAAACATGACCTGAAAATATAATGAAGGATATATATAAACCATTTACCATAGTTTAAGGGTATATATGACCCTTTTCCGTTATAACAATAAAGATTATCGATAAAAGTGCTTCTAGATACCAACTTTTACCAAATGCTAGTTGTCTGGTAACTTCCGACAATAACTAAATACGGAGTACTAATTATTCTTTCTTAAGAATTCCCATATTTAAATATATAAACACTATCAGAAAACAATAAAAAATAATTAATATTAGTATAAATTTCCATAGTTAATCACAAACATCTTAAGTATCATACTGCCAAGAATATACCTTGAAATTGTATGACATTATATTTGTTAACTCCTATCAAAAGAATTTTTTTTTGAACTGTAGCATGTACAAATGGAAACATCTATAAACAATTCTAACAAAATAGAGAATTTGTTTCTCTTGGGCTTCAACTTGACCTTGAACATTTTAGTTGCTTATACTGGTGTTATACTTTCTTCAGGTGCAGATTCTTCAGACTTCTAAGTCGTGACCTGTTAAAAGAATAATTTCAAGTCAGACATTCCAAACTTTAAAAAATACTAATATCATCAATCAAACTCGAGCTAACAGAGACGATTTATGTAGTAGTAGCATAACTAAAAAGTCCCCATCCATGTAAAAGAAATTATTTTCTCAACTTATCAAGTACTTGATGTATGAATTACAGTATCCGTGGGCATTAAAAAGGATGATAACTTCATATATCAAAAATTACCTTCATTAAAATAAATCATGTCCACTTTCCTGCTCCTCCTGCTATGATTGATACATTAGATGCACTAAGCACTAGCTTGGGGTCCTATTTTTGTACAGATGTTAACTTCTATGATATATAAAATTAGAGAAGCTAGAGAGCAATAAAATCTCGCAAAAATTCCAAAAATCCAGAGAGCATGAATCACAAATATATATACTTGCTCAGTATTTGAGAGATGGTAATTCATATCCATGTGAAGATTAAATGCTCCAGTGCAACATTCAGTCATCAGTCTTTACAAACAATGATTTCCTTTACCAAACCACAATTGCCCTTGTAGCTAGATTTATCTTAGTTCAGAAAGAAACACATAAAATTACGTTCAATTATTCAAGTCATCGTAAAATATTCTGTACATGGAAGTAAAAGGAAAAACATTCTGTTAGAGTGACAAAGGTTCATCAACCAAACTCCAAGAAAGCTACCCAATTTCAAAAGGAAAAAAAGAAATGACGAATAAGAAAGTCAGATAGGGGATAAATATACTATATTCTTAATGAGAAAAGTTCATATTGAACTAAGGGGAATGAAGCATCATCGAGAGCTCTGACCCTTTAAGGAATTTTCAGATTCCTCTGCAACAGCCCAATATTTTCACCTTGCAGCTCTATATTTTCTTCTTGCTTAGTCCTTGAGAAGCCAAAAGTTGATGTTCCTTTAGCAATTGACTTAAGACCTAACTCTTATAGACGTACAGTAGGATTTCTGTTGTCAACACTTCTCGGGAGTTAAGGGACCATGAAAGAGATGAAAAACATATCTAACAAACAGAGGAATGGATTTAACTCTCAGATCACTCTACCAACACATTGTAAATATAGTAAAACTCTCAAGAACTCCCACATGTGCATCCAAGAACTTCATACATTATATTGCTCATTAAACCAAACTGGCACACACTTCACAGACACAAAGTAGTCACACCGTATTAGAATTGTGAAAGGCTAAGATTGTTTTCCAAATTAGTTGAGATTTTTTTATAAGTTTAATTCCCACACAACATTTCATCAACAGAGTAATAACACAAATGAAGAAAAACACTCAACCCTAAAAAGTTAGGGACCCAGCAGAAAATGATAACCAGAAGAAAGATTGAGGCTAGTAGTTTGTGCTTCATTCAACTCTAACAGTAAAATATATCACTAAATTCAATTATAAGTACTCATCATAACATAGTTGTTAGAAAGCTTACTAACCTGATAAATGATTCAACTTGTACTTTATTATCACATGATGATGGTGGTCATAAAGAGTACATAACAGTAAACTTGCAAGTCATTCATATTTAATCTCTGTCATCCAATGTCTTTTTCTGTATTGTTATCACAAAGAAGAGGATAGTACCATAATGATTATGGAACTTAATTAAAGTATTAGTACATAGGAATGATGGAAGAAACATGCATCTATATTCAGTTCTAAAGAACTTCCTCAGTTGGTATAACCATGATGCAAAACTGCTAATGATACAAAGGCATAAACAGGGTACATCTTAATTCAACTTCGACATTAGCAATAAATACTAACAATTTGATTTTCTTTTTATAAAAGGAGTCATCCAACATTTCTCTTCTTTCTTTTTTTTCCAGAAATTAGTCAATCCATTTCCATCCCATTACAACTCTTATGAGAAAATTTCCTATGACTTCAAAATGGAGCTCATCTTTGCTTATCCTTTAATGGGTGGCTGATAAAAGGATTTGACAGGTTGAAAAAGAGAAAAGGACTGAGAATTGCCACTACTACCTAAGAAAAATAAGAGCTGTCTGAACTCTAATGCATGAAGTAGTTCTAAAGTATTCACGTAACAAAGATAACAAGCCAGCGAGCAAACAAATCTCTTATGTACCCATTGTGCATCCTTTTGTCCAGGAATCGTAAAATCAATTACTGCATATGAAATCATGAATACAAAGACATCATAGGTGCTCCTTTTGATACATACAAAAAAAGAGCACTTACTACATCTTTGTAGAAATTAAAAATGACAATTATCAAGTTCTTACAACCTCCTTAATAAGCAAATTGCTCCCCTTTAACAATTAGTAGAATCTTGCCAAAATAATGATATAAGTATAGCTATTGGGAAAGCAATCACACTGGACCAATAAAATATAAGAAATATAAGTTCTAACGCAGCTAACCCTACATAAAAAATTTCATGGTACCATGATTAGCAAGCCATGCCTCTTGATTATCTCATAAAAGATGCTAGAAACACTAGAAACATTTCTGAGCAAGTATAAAACATCCATATAAGAACAAAATCATCTGAAAATACCTGAACAAGAACCTCGTGATCTCCAACAGACTTTATAAGAATGGAAATAGAGACAAATTAACTTCTCTTGGCAATAGAGTTGCTTCAGCTAATAGAACAACAACTGACATACAACTAAGACTTTCTCTAATTGCTTCTGCATAATCCGGAAAAAAAACTCTTATTCCAAAAGTGGAGAAACCAAATACAAGAAGATCTTATACGACAAATATAATACTTAAAAAAATAAAAATACTTGAGTGCATAATAGCCAGCAGTGACTCAGAGAATAAACGACCAACCAAGACACCAGCAAGCAAATGATTAGTTGAAAAACTAACACCTTGGGATTGAGGGGTAGCAGTTGTCTATAATCGACACACTTTGAAAGGCATAGGTCCAGATCCATCTATTCATGTGGGTTAGAGGTATCCAAAGCTAAGGAATTTTCCTGAATCCTAATAACATTGACAGAAGACTGACCAAATTAAATAAAAAACTAAAGCATGAACCATCACTCCGATTGCTTGATTAATACTCTTACTGAAGGATGATTGCATATTTAGTTAAATAGCAAATCACATTGGTATCAGATCTTAGTGCTTTGACATCATACTTGTGACTAATTTACTCTGTTTGGGTAACATTCCTACCAACTTTATAAAACCAGTTCTATCTTGGTTAACAATGCAATATTATTGTCCCTCGAGACTTTGGTCAAATGGTAAGAACACAACATGTTAATGTGGTTAGATGCACGTCACTGTCGAACCCTTCTGCTGACGAGAACCTAGTATTATTTTTTTATAACAACCTAGTATTTAAGTGAAGGGAAGAGGTGCGAGCTCATTATCCACCGAGTTTCAAACACCCACTAATGGCCCTCGGGGATTTCTCGATATAATAAAAATCAATGCAGTACTGTAAAAATCTTCCCCCTCTCTATCATTGGATTCATTTAGCTCAAACCAAACTAAGGAGTCCTAAATTAAATATCAATCTTACTGGAATAGATCGGACGTTCTGAAATAATGAAAGACAGTATATATCAACATTCAAAATCTATTCCTTTGTGGCTAGCCCAGCAAAAGGTACTCACATTTTCAAGCATTATCTATAACTGGCGTTTCTTTTCAGGGATTATCTAACCAGCAAAAGGTACTCATGTCTTCTCCTTTCCTCCCCCATACTAGTTCTCTTGGTATAACATTATCTACTTCATTTAGAGAATCCCAACCAGAAAATAAAACCCAATTACAGTATATGATGTCATCATCAAAAAATGCAATTATACTTATGGTATGCGGACTACTATACCTGATTATACTCCCCTCCTTTGAATCCATCTACAATACATATATAAAACAGATAATATGACTCTTGAAATATACCTGTTGTGTCAAAGAAGGAACCCAACGATCAAGCCCTTTCAGATCTCAAGGTTGAAACAAATTTCCTCCATGCTTTTGCAATAAACCGCAAGGGTTTTCTCCGTGGGGAGAGGGGAGTTGGGGTGGGCGGAGTCGGAGATAATGGTTTGGGAAAAGGAGAAAAGCTAGCACCCATATTTTATTATAGTTAATTTATCGTTAACGATGGGATTTTATGTGTTTTAAGGATCAGACATTTTCTGCTGTTAATATTGAATTAAAAATTGATTTTAACGACCGGAAAAAATTGGGTCGCTACAAGTACACTTATAACGACTGACTTTGCATCCCTTCGTTAACTAGTGGTTGTTAAAGGCTTCTTTTCTAGTGTTATATCATATAAAATCTTTTTTTTTGGTAAACCGGGCATTGCATTACTTAAATTAAGTTATCACAGTAGCCAACATATTGTCTGGGGTGGGGGGTGGGGGGGGCAAGCTCTTTTTGGAGACATCACAGTCATGGAAGCTCCTCCATTGTCTGTCGAGGAAGAGATTGGTGCAGACACCAGAGGAACTTCTTACTCTAGACACCAGAGGAAAAGTCAGGTCTAAAGGACATAAACCATAACCTACCTCATTGCCAAACTGCAAGCACGAACTATCAATCGTGTGCCTTTTCCTTTCGTAAAGTCTAGAAACGTCGCTACACTATCACAAATATAATCTAGGTGTCAAGACGAGAAAAATGATACCCATATTGCTATATTAAAATTTAGGTTAGAAATCAGGTCCAAAAATGACCTTCGGGGCTCGCTTAACGAATTAGAAAATAAATTTCACAAACATGCTCCCGATGGAATGCAGGGTGCATGCCCCAAATTTGAGCAAAATGAGAGTAAATTTGTCACGACCTAATTTCTCGGTCATGATGGCACCTACAACCCCCCAGTAGGCGAACCAATCCCCGTAGCACGGAACGATTAGTAATGGGATACATTCTAACAATTTAAGCGGAAGAACAGTTTAATAAGCGGAAGCAAGGGAACAAGATGAAGAAAATAGATAACAGGGATATATATACATATGCGAAAACTAAACCCAAAACCTGGTATCATAGCGTATAAGAGTCGGATCTACATAAGGAGTACAAGAGTCCAAAATAACATATACATCATGTCTCCAAAGCTACGGGAGTACAAAATATACAAAAGACAACTAAAGTCAAGCTCCGGTCGCCAAGAGCTCACCCTCAGTCCGGGATGGTCCAAAATCTCCAAGCACGAGTCTCCCACGATCTAGCGGTTATGGCTCACACTAGGATCTGCACCATAAGATGCAGAGTGTAGTATGAGCACCAAATGCGAAGCAAAAGGTACCCAGTAGGTATCATAGGCTGACTGGGCACATATAAGATAAAAGCATAGTAACAGGCAGAATAAAAACAAGTAGTCGCAGAATTCTACGAAAAAGTCACACAGGAACTTGCCCCGAGAGAAGACAGCAGAAACAACATACAAGTCTAGCAAGTAGAATATAACAGGCACACAGGTGAAAGTAAGAAATAACGCACCTGGGATCCTTGCAATAACAGTATATACGCAATAAGTTTCAGAAGTGGCCGGTGTACCGGTAACCTCAAGTACAAGGGAAGGAAGGAGAAGACTAAAGATAGGCATGCTCCGAAAACAGGAATTAATAACCAAACTATTCATACCAATCTCAAGTCAAAAAATAACAACCTCGCAGTATCCAATCTCAAACATATAACCATGACAGGGTGCAGTATAGCGATAAGATAACAAGGAGTCTACTTACAGTCCCCCGGTCGCCCATACAACCAAGGAACGCAAACAAGTGAAAACACACCCTGTGGCATCCCATACTACCGGAGCGTACAATCAACAAACCGCAAACAATGGTGGTACCTCACATAGATGAATAATATGATATGCCATGCTAAGTCAAGAGTAATAGTAGTACCGTATGTTACCCGCTTTCGGCGTCCTATAAGGCCCAGAAGACAGGATCCATGGAAGGTCCCACCCGTATACCCCTACTACATCGTATACCCTCCCTCCGGCACTCATGGCACGTGGCCCCTGGTCCGGAACGGCAAGTTCCATGGAGTCCCTTGACCAACATACTAGATGACCCGCAATATCGAAAATCCCCAAGTAAAACTGCTCGGAGAGTATCCAGGTCTAAATCAGTAAGTCAAATAGTCCTAGCACATAGCCCCGCCGAATCTAGCAACATCCCAAAAGTTGTAGTAAAGCAAGTCTAGCGCTCGACCCCACCGAGTCTAGTATAAGTGTAAATAGTGATAAAACATCCTTTAATTCTCCCTTAGCCCAAGAAGACCCATTAAAATGATACCAAATCCCTTTTCAAATCATTTCCACCGAAAATGGGTCCCAAGGGCCATGCAAGGTTTAGAAATCTAGCAATAGTTGGCCCGAAGGCAAAATTGTAGTAAAATTAAGAAGAAATACCCTCTATATGCATGATGAATGGCATCCACAATCACAACAGTGGCCCCCAGCCCACAAACAACCTATCGGCCCTGCACAGACACCAATTGCTCTACAACATACATAACCAGCCTAAAATTATGATAACGATGTCCGGGACTCACGGACACCCCCGAATAACACACCATCTATGGTCCAGAGTCAAAATCAGGGTCACACAGGACCATAAGGGTAATAATATCAACTACGAAGAATACTACAAATAATGGAGGAAAGAAACGAGGTAAACCATGGAAAAACGGTCATGGTCTGTGGTACCAACCTAATAACCCAACCCAAGGATGCCAGTTAATACAATTTTATCTGATATATTCTAAGTCTAGGGAGTTTAGACCGTAACCTACCTGTCATCAGATGACAAGCTGCTAGAACGACGATGTTCCAGCTCGAACCGCTTCGAGAAGCTCCGAAATGAAATCAACCTCGAATTTAGGCTTGAATAACTTGACGTAGATAATTGATTTTCTTTTAGAGATTAAGTGAATAGTTAAAATTATTTTTCCACCATAATATCCTCTACACCAAAAAAAAAAATCCCTCGAATTGAAATAAGAAATAACTGTAGGTGTATATGGAGGAACACAATGATAAAGTATAGAAGTAAATATCAACAAGGACGTGGGTTTTTAAAATCTGCAAGGCATATTACCTTTTCTAATAATGTTAATACTACAAAAGTTCATATCCTCCAAAAACATTAATTACTAGCATTAGCTAAGTATTTGTAAGTGATGGCCACTTATCCAGTAGTGCATAGGTGTTGCACTCCCTCCACTTCCACGTGTGAGGTGGAGGTGACACCAAAATATTTATTTCCCAATATGTATATATTTGGGTATTGCATAGAGTCATGGTAAAATAAAAAAAAAAATTCAAATATATCATAATTGATAGAAAATTATTTCAAATAAAATCTACTATATAATAATAATAATAATTTTCAACATAACTAAGTTTACTATCTCCGTAAAAAAATTAATAATTTATAAAACTCTTACAAAATAAATTCATACATAGATATATCATAACAAAAGTATTTTTTTCATAAATATTTAAAACATTTTTAGAAAAGTAAAACTTTTTACCAAACTCAACTTTCAAATTAAATATTTTCAAATACGCGTGATGTTAATAAAATTTTCAAATTTAGGCTCGCAAGTCTTTGATACGGGACGAAGCTTAAAGTCATACGACACCTCGAATCAGGATCGACCTGCCCACAAGGTCACTTGAGGTCATACGTTTATAAATCACTATCGCACGATTTCGATACTCAGCTCCTACAACTTAGCTCTAAAATAGGAAATTGTCCATAAAGAACAAACGAACGGCCAGGGCACCGAGCCACCGAGCCACCAATCCCAGTAAGCCATCAGTAACTTAGGGCCGCTACAGGAAAGCTCTAACAGTGCAAAGAAAGCATATATGTGAAAATAACCAAAAGGGTCGTTACAAAATTTAAACCCTAAATGGTCTGAAACCCATCACTTTAAGCTAAGAAGAATCATGCAATAAGGGACCCAATGTGAAAACGGAAAACATAATAAACAACCATACCTGCAATAGAAAGATAGGGGGAAGAGAATTAACTTGGTAGCTCAAAAATGGGCAAGAATTGAAGAACAAAGCTCCCTTGTCGAGCTCAATAATTGAGGAAAGTATTTGGAAACATAGAAAATGAGATAGAGAGAGAGACCCCTTTAAAATAGTCAGCGATCACCGCACTTGCAGGAGCAGCGACGCCACGAGAGCCAATGCACCACAGGAGAGGAGGTCAACAGAAACCTCCAGCTCCACAGGTTGTAATGACCCTCAAGGTCATTTTCTGTTTTTCATGCTTTTTACATATTTCGAGCTTTCCTGCAGCAGCTACAGGTTATTTGTGACTTGCCGAGATTGACAATTTGGTGCCCGAGCGATTCGTTAGGTCATTATGACTATTTCCCTATTTTAGAACTTGAACTTAGGAAATCTTTGAATTCGGTCAACTTTCTTGGTGAACATGCTCAGAATCAAATTCTGACAGTTCAGTTAGCTTTGGAACGGGGATTTTGGTCTACTGGGACCCTTGGTCTATGTCTGGGAGCTTTTGGTTTGCTTTTGTCTTGATTTCTGTGTTTTTTCTGGCCAGTTAGGCTTGTAGAGTTGACTTTGGTCAATATTTGGAGAAGACGATCTCGGATGGAAATTCTGTCAGTATGGTTAGCTCCAGAATATTGACTTTGGGCTAGAGGAACCTTTGGTTCTGGTCCCGAGGCTTTTGATCTTGTTTTTGGCCTTTGATTCCATTTTGGTAAAAAATAGTTCATGGGTGTGGGGCCCACTTTTCATTAAAATAATCTCCATCGAGTTTTTTGTTGATTCCATTGAGTCCGGAGTGTCGTTTACACTCTAGTAGCATATTTGGTTTGTGAGTATCGGGTTTCGATTGTGCCTGGAACATCCCATAGAAGTTTTATTTTCTGCTGGTTTTTTCTGTTACTGGTGAGTCCGAATTTGCAGACTTTTCATCGCATTTGCGATGGCCACTTGTCACGACCCAATTTCTCGGTCATGATGGCACCTACAACCCCCGGTAGGTGAACCAATCCCCGTAGCCCAGAACAGTTAGTAATGGGCTACTACCTAGCAAATAAAGGAACAAGACGAATAAAATAGATAACAGGGATATAAATATATACATATGCGGAAACTAAACCAAACCCCAAGACCTGGTATCATAGTACAGAGCCAAACTACATACATGGAGTACAAATAAACCAAAACTATATATACAGATGTCTCTGAATGGTAATAGAGTACATGAAGAAAAAGATAAACTAAAGCTAAGCTCCGATCGCCAAGAGCTCACCCTCAGCCTGAAGTAGTCTCCAACAGATCTCCAAGCACGAATCAAAACGATCTAACGGCGATGGCCCACGCTAGGATCTGCACCCAAAGATGCAGGGGGTAGGGGTGAGCACCAAATGCGAAGCATAAGGTACCCAGTAGGTATCATAGGCCGACTGGGGACATATAAGATAAAAGCGTAGTAACAGACAGAGTAGAAGCAAGCAGTCATAGAAATCAACGAAAGGTACACAGGAACTAGCCCAGAGGGAAATCAACAGAACCACATGTGAGGCTAGTAAGAAGAATATACACACCATAGGCACAGGTGAAAGTAAGAAATAACGCACCTGGGGTCCTTGCAACAACAGTGTATACAAAATACGTTTACGAGATGGACGGTATACCGGTAACCTCAAATGTAAGAAGAAGAGAGAAAGAGTAACAATAGGCATGCTCAGAGACATGAATCAAACTCAACTAATCACACCAATCTCATACTTATCCATAATAGAGAACAATTCTATAAGTAAAAAGCAAAAGTCTACCTACAGTCCCCCGGCCGCCCATACAACCGAGAAACACAAACAAGTGAAAACAAACCCTCCGGCATCCCATACTACCGGAGCGTACAATCAGCAAACAGCAAACAAGGGTGGAACCTCGAATCATGAATGATATGATGCATGAAGCTCTCAAGTGCCATAGTATCTCTGTATGTACCTCCTCCGGCGCCGATCCGGCCCAGCAGGTAGGTTCCATGGAAGGTCTCTGCCCGTATACCTCTACTCCCCCGTATACCCCTCTTCCGGCACACGCAGCCCGTAGCCCCTGGCCCAGATAGCAAGGTCCATGGAGGTCCCAGACCCCATACTCAAACTCAGTATCAGAACATGTATCAAGATAGAGACCCAGTCTCGATATCAAGATAGAGACCCAGTCTCGAATATGCATGCCCAGACCCTGTCCAGGACTAAAAATAGTAGGAAATATCTCAAAACCCCCTCCAAGGGTGCCCGGGCGTAGCCGGGTCTAAACAGTAAAACGTCATCTCAGGTGCTCGGTCCGACCGAGGCTAAAAATCATCTCAAGTAACAAGAAAACTCACTAGCACCCCGGCCCTGCCGAGTCTAGCGATAATCATAAAACTGATGATTTTAGACATAATTTTACTTTCTTGCCCAAAAATCTCCACAAGTGAAATCAACCATTTCCAAATCATTTCCATCAAAAACGGGCCCCCGGGCCATGCAAGGTTTAGAAACCAGTGTCAGTAGGCCCGAAGCCAAAACCACAGTAAAACGTGGATAAAACCTCTTTATATGCATGGAAATGGTATGATCACACACAATAGATGCCCCGCAGCTCACAATCAACCTATCGACCCTGCACAGGCCCACAGCTACTCAGTAAGCATAACCAGCCTAGAAGGATAATTCTATGCCCGGGACTCGCGGACATTCCCAAATTCCCACCTTCTATGTTCCAGAGTCAATAAGGCCTCACAGGACCACAAGGGTAAATAAAATATAACGGCAAATACTACAAACAACGGAGGAACAAAATAACGGTTATGAATAAAGCGGTCAAGGTCTGTGGTACCAACCTAATAAACCAACCCAAGGATGCCCATTAATACAATTTTATTTTATATATACGGAGTCTAGGGAGAATAAACCGTAACCTACCTGTCGTCCGACGACAAGCTGCTAGAACAACGATGTCCAAGCTCGAACCACTCCGAGAAAATCCAAAACTAAATCGGAATCGGATTCGGATTTGGGATGGAACAACTTGACGTAGATAATTGATTTTCTTTCGGAGATTAAATAAAACGTGAAAACATTTTCTTCCCATCAAAACTTTTCAACAAACAGTAAGTATATATGTGCATATGCACAAAGAATGCGTACAGGAGCTATCCCTTTTGCTAAAGGGCAATATATATATATGTATATGTACTGCCAGCCAATAGCACATTAGGCAGCCACCTCTCACCTTTGATTGTTGGCCACTTCCTCCACCTCCACGTGGAATGGAGGTGGCAACCAATTCTCCCCCGTTAGGTATATATTCGGGTATTGCATAAATTCGTGGTAAAATAAATATAATATTTTAAATATACCATAATTCATAGAAAATCATTTCCAATAAAACCTACTAGATTATAATAATAACTTCCAACATAGCTAAATTTACTATCTCCGTTAAAATATTACGGAGTATAAAAACATTATAAAATAAATACGTATACACTTATATCGTATCAAATATATTTTTCATAAACCTTTAAAATATTTTGAAAAGGCAATAATAATATAATTTTTACCAAATTCAACTTTTAAATAACGTATTTTCAAATACACGCACGAGGCCAATAAAATTCTTAAGTTTAGGCTCGTAATTCGCCAACGCACGATTTTGATACTCAAGAATTCTCTCGGGATCCTCCCTTATGTTTTATCACTGTTTCGGAACTGAAATGGCATTTTAAAACGTGAAGTCGAGGCTTAAATCGAGTTTAACGCCGACCGCCCGGTTCGCGACCCGGTTCGCAACCCGGTTTCTGCCAGACAGTCCGCGGTAAAACAGTCATAACTTTTTACTCCGAGATCAGTTGGACGTGAGGTTTTGTGTGTTGGAAACTAGACTCGTAGACCTTCGATTTGGTATTTCGGGGGACTTCTAACTCTTTATATACTGGGAGAAAAGCCCTGACACATTTGACCCAAAGTTCAGGAAATTTGTTAAAGATCTTACGATTACTTTTGTCGATTTGCTTGACTTCAAACTTATACGTGGAAATGACCGGAAGGGTCATTACATCATCCACTACTAAAAAGGGCTTTCGTCCTCGAAAGTCAAGGTCAAGGGGGTACCTGAAGGCTAAAATAGCTGCGGATACTGATCCCGCATATCTCTCTCGGTCTCCCAGGTAGCCTCCTCGACTGGACGGTGCCTCCCTGAACCTTAACAACCGGGATCTCTCGAGACCTCAATCTCCTGACATCTCTGGCCAAAATAGCTGTCGGCTCCTCAACAAAGGCTAAATCCTCACCCAACTGAACTGAATCCCACTGCAACACATGAGACTCATCTGGGACATACCGACGCAACATCGAGACGTGAAATACAGTATGTATAGCCAAAAACATCGGAGGCAAGGCTAGCTGATAGGCAACGCTACCAACCCTCTGAAGAATCTCAAACGGCCCAATGTATCTGGGGCTAAGCTTGCCCCGCCTACCAAATCTCATCACGCCCTTCATGGGCGATACACGGAGAAACACCAATTCACCGACACTAAACTCCAAGGCACGAAGCCTACGATCAGCATAACTCTTCTGCCTGCTCTGAGCTGCCCGAAGTCTGTCCTGAATCACTCGGACTCGGTCTAAGGAATCCCGAAGCAAATCTGTGCTCTGTGGCCCAGCACTAAAACCATCAAACCAACCTACCGGTGATCTGCAACGCCTGCCATAAAAAGCCTCAAAAGGTGCCATGCCGATACTCGAATGGAAGCTGTTATTATAAGCAAACTCTGCCAAGGGAACAAACTGATCCCAAGAACCTCCAATGTCAAGAACACAGGCCCGAAGCATGTCCTCCAGAATCTGAATGGTCCTCTCGGACTTGGCCATGCTGTCTGAGGGTGAAAGCGGTACTAAGATGTAACCTCTGTACCCAAAATCTCGCTGAATAGCCCTCCAGAACTGAGATGTGAAACTGAGTGCCCCGCGGTCTGGAATCGATAGAAGCTGTGGACCATGCAATCGAAACAACCTCACGAAGGTAGATCTGAGCTAACCTCTCTGCGCCATAAGAAGTCTGAACCGGCAAGAAATGTGCTGACTTAGTCAGCCTATCAACAATCACCCATATGGAATCAAACCCATGAGAAGTACGAGGCAAACCAACAACGAAGTCCATAGTAATCCCTTCCCACTTCCACTCAGGAATGGGAAGTCGCTGCATCAAACCACCAGGTCTCATGTGCTCGAACTTAACCTGCTGACAGTTCAAGCACCGAGATCTGCTATATCCCGCTTCATACCACTCCACCAGTAAAGCTGTCTCAAGTCTCTATACATCTTTGCTGTGCCAGGGTGAATGGAGTATCTAGTACAATGTGCCTCATGAAGTATCACCTGAATCAAATCACTAATCCTCGGAACACAAAGGCGACTATCAAACCTCAGAATCCCATCTGAATCTAGAGTAGCCCGACTGGTCTCACTCTGAACAACCCGATCACGAAGGTCACACAACTGCTGATCCTCAAACTGACGGCCCTGAATCTGATCAATCAAAGTAGAACAAACCTCAACACTGGCGAGAACTCTGCTAGGATCCGACAAGTCAAGCCTAACCAAAAGAGAAGCTAGGCTACCCATACTCACTGTCTTTCGACTCAAGGCATCCGCTACCACGTTTACCTTCCCCAGATGATACAAAATAGTGAAGTCATAGTCCTTCAGTAACTCGACCCATCTCCTCTGTCTCGAGTTCAACTCCCGCTGACTCGTGATATACTGAAGACTACGGTGATCGGTGAAGATATCACAGTGAACTCCATATAAATAATGCCTCCAGATCTTGAGTGCGAAAATTACCGCCGCCAACTCTAAGTCATGAGTGGGGTAGTTGCGCTCGTGAACCTTCAGCTGCCTCGACGCATATGCTATTACTCGACCCTGCTGCATCAACACACAACCAAGACCAACCCCAGAAGCATCACAATACACGGAGAAGCTCTGACCCTCAACCGGCAAAGTCAAAACTGGAGCTGAAGTCAATAAGGCCTTAAGCCTCTGGAAGCTATCCTCACACTGATCCGACCACTGAAATGGGACATCCTTCCTAGTCAGCATAGTCAAGGGTGCTGCTATGGAAGAAAATCCCTCAACGAACCGTCTGTAGTAAACATGCTAACCCAATAAAGCTGCGAACCTCAGTAACAGTAGTAGGTCTAGGCCACTCACAAACCGCTGAAATCTTTCCCGGATCAACCCTAATCCCATCCTTAGACACCACGTGCCCTAGGAATGCAACTAACTCAAGCCAAAACTCGCACTTTGAGAACTTGGCATAAAGCCGATGATCTCTCAAAGTCTAGAGTATAACCCTCAAGTGCTTCTCATGCTCATCTCTACTACGCGAGTATACTAAGATGTCGTCTATAAAAAATATCACAAATGAGTCGAAATACGGGCCAAGAACCCTGTGCATCAAGTTCATAAAGGCTGCGGGGGCATTAGTCAACCCAAAAGACATCACCAGGAACTCATAATGGCCATAACGTGTCCTGAATGCTGTCTTAGGGATGTCCTCCGCCCTAATCCTCAACTGATGGTAGCCAGACCTCAAATCAATCTTCGAAAACATGACTGAACCCTGAAGCTGGTCAAACAAATCATCAATCCTCGGCATCGGATACCTATTCTTCACTGTCACCCTATTCAGTTGCCGATAATCAATACACATGCGCATAGACCCATCCTTCTTCTTCACGAAGAGAACAGGAGCGCCCCAAGGTGACACACTAGGTCTAATAAACCCCTTAGCTAACAGATCCTGGAGCTGCTCCTTAAGCTCCCTCAACTCAGCAGGAGCCATGCGGTAAGGAGAAATAGAAATGGGCCTAGTGCCCGGCTCTAGCTCAATAGCGAAATCAATATCTCTCTCAGGTGGAAGGCCTGGCAGGTCGGTAGGAAACACATCGAGGAAGTCTCTAACCACATGAACGGACTCAGGAGAAGTAGGGTCAGCACTAACATCTCGTACATATGCTAGATAAGCTAAACACCCACGGGAAATCAACTTCCTAGCTCGAAGACAAGAGATGATCCCAGATGGTGCATGGCTAACAGAACCCTGCCACACAACCGGGGATACACCGGTCACATCTATGGTAATGGTCTTGGCATAACAATCCAAAACCACACGGTGAGGGGATAACCAGTCCATGCCTAGTATCACATAAAAATCTAGCATATCAAGAATCATCAAGTCACCCCAAGTCTCTGAATCACCAATAGATAACATACAGGATCTCACAATCCGATCCACTACTAAAGAATCTCCTACTTGGGTCGAAACAGAAATAGGAACAGATAATGGCTCACTAGCCAACCCCAAACAAGGTACAAAGTAGGCAGATACATATGAACAAGTGGATCCAGGATCAAATAAGGCCATAGTAGACTGATGGCACACAGAAATCATACCTGTAATCACAGCATCTGAGGCCTCTGCCTCTGGTCTCCTAGGGACCGCGTAAAACTGATGACGACCTCTATTTGCCCGACCGCCATCCCTACCACCTGCTCTGCCGCGTGGAGCACCACCTCTACTCTGACGACCACCCCCTCTAGCCGGGGGATGAACTGCCCGTAAAGGCTCGGCCAACTGAACTGTACCCTGCTGAGGGCAATCTCTAGCAAAATGACCGATCACACCACAAGTAAAACAAGCCCCTGGCGGCCTACTCGGTCGAGATGAACCAGCAAATCCCGTATAACCACCGCAACTTGATGCCCCAGAAACTATACCCCTCGAAGACTGGCTGCCATAGCCTTGATGGCTGCTCTGACCCTGCTCGAACTGGGTACTACCGAAAGTCTGAAGGGAAGCCTGAACCGGTCTGCTGGACTAATCCTGGTACTGCTGTGGCTGATAACTCCGGCTCCACTGTCCAGGACCTCTACCACCATATCTGGAACCACTATAGATACCCTGATGTCGAGGCCTCTTATCTCTGGATCCCTGATCATGTCGCTGTAAGTCCTCCACAGTGCGGGCATAGTCTACGATAGCCTGAAATGACCGACCACTGGCAACCAATATCTCAGCTGGCTGCCTGATCTCTGGCCTAAAACCCCATACAAATCTGCGGATCCTATCTGCCTCGGTAGGAATGATCATAGCTTCGAACGGTGCTAGCTGATGAAAATGGGTCTCATACTCCGAGATAGTCGTAGACCCCTGTACAAGGTGAGTAAACTGCTCCATGCGACGCTCATGATCACTCTGAGGTAGGAACTTGGCCATAAAGGACTCATAAAACTCAGACCAGGTCAAAGGAGGTGACGACGGTGGTCTACAAGCAACCTGGGCCCTCCACCATAACTTCGCTGGGCCCTCCAACTGATAGGTAGTATAACCAACCCCGTGAGTCTCCAACCAACCCAAATGATGCAACATCTCCTCACAGGTAGTAATAAAGTCATGTGGATCCTGTCCAGAAGTACCAGCGAACCTCGGAGGTGCTAACCTCAAAAACCTACCTAACGCCTTCTGCTCTGACTCTGTCATAACTGGGCGAGGAGCAAGAGGCTGTGCAACAGATGGAACCGGAATGACCTCCGCACGGGGAGCCATAGTAGCCGGCTGCGCTCCTAAGCTCTGTGCACCCAGGGCTGCCCCCTGAGCGGATGTCTGCGCTACCTCAGAAGGCCGCTCTCCAATCACATCCAAAAGCTGTAATAGTAATCCCCGAATATCTGGAGACTGAGCTGCGGCTGGAGCTGGCACAGAAGTGGGCACTGGAGCTGGTGCTGGAGCTGGCGCTGGAGCTGGCGCTGGAGCTGGTGCTGGAACGGGAGGCTCATCCCCGCGTGATGCCGATGATCTCGTACGAACCATCTGCGGAAGGATGAAGTAGAACAAATGAGATTTCCAGAAACTTCAAGGGTTCTACGCACGACACAGAAGCAATGAAAGAGTCAAATTTCCTAAAATGCCACTGTAGCCTCCCAAAGATTGAGTACGGATGTCTCCGCCCCGATCCGCAGGACTCAACTAGACATTGGCTCTTATACCGATGACACCGGTGAACCTAAAGCTCTGATACCAAGTTGTCACGACCCAATTTCTCGGTCATGATGGCACCTACAACCCCCGGTAGGTGAACCAATCCCCATAGCCCAGAACAGTTAGTAATGGGCTACTATCTAACAAATAAAAGAACAAGACAAAGAGAACAGATAAAAGGACTATAAATATATACATATGCGGAAACTAAACCAAACCCCAAGACCTGGTATCATAGTATAGAGCCAAAACTACATACATGGAGTGCAATTGATCCAAAACAATATATACAAATGTCTCTGAATGGTAATAGAGTACATAAAGCAAAAGATAAACTAAAGCTAAGCTCCGATCGCCAAGAGCTCACCCTCAGTCTGAAGTAGTCCCCAACAGATCTCCAAGCATGAATCACAACGATCTAACGGCGATGGCCCACGCTAGGATCTGCACCCAAGATGCAGGGGTAGGGGGCACCCAAATGCGAGAATAAGGTATTACCCGTAGGATATAGGCCGGACTGGGCCACATAAATAAAAGGAGTAGTAGAGAAAAAGCACGCAGTCACAGAAATCACGAAAGATACACAGGAACTAGCTCAGAGGGAAATCAACAGAACCACATGTGAGGCCAGTAAGCGGAATATACACACCATAGGCACAGGTGAAAGTAAGAAATAACGCACCTGGGGTCCTTGCAATAACAGTGTATACATAATAAGTTTACGAAATGGACGATATACCGGTAACCTCAAGTGTAAGAAGAAGAGAGAAAGAGTAATGATAGGCATGCTCAGAGACATGAATCGAACTCAACTAATCATATCAATCTCAATCCAGAAACTAACAGTCTAGCAGTGACCAACCTCATACTTATCCATAATAGAGAACAACTCTGTAAGTAAATAACAAAAGTCTACCTACAGTCCCCCGGCCGCCCATACAACCGAGGAACACAAACAAGTGAAAACAAACCCTCCGGCATTCCATACTACCGGAGCGTATAATCAACAAACAACAAACAAGGGTGGAACCTCAAACAATGAATGATATGATGCATGAAGATCTCAAGTGAAATGGTATCTCTGTATGTACCTCCTCCGGTGCCGATCCGGCCCAGCAGGTAGGTTCCATGGAAGGACACTGCCCGTATACCTCTACTCCACCGTATACCCCTCCTTCGGCACACGCAGCCCGTAGCCCCTGGCCCAGATGGCAAGGTCCATGGAGGTCCCAGACCCCATACTAAAACTCAGTATCAGAACATGTCGTCCGGAAGCAAGTCCGGTATCAGGATGGAGACCCAGTCTCGAATATGCAATTCCCAGACCCTGTCCAGGACTAAAGTAGTAGGAAAATGTCTCAAAAACCCCTCCAAGGGTGCCCGGGCGTAACCGGGTCTAAACAGTAAAAAGTCATCTCAGGTGCTCGGTCCGACCGAGGCTAAAAATCATCTCAAGCAACAAGAAAACTCAACTAGCACCCCGGCCCTGCCGAGTCTAGCGATAATCGTAAAACTGATGATTTTAAACATAATTTTACCTTCTTGCCCAAAAATATTCACAAGCTAAATCAACCATTTCCAAATCATTTCCATAAAAAATGGGCCCCCCGGGCCATGCAAGGTTTAGAAAATAGTGTCAGTAGGCCCGAAGCCAAAACCATAGTAAAACATGGATAAAACCTCTTTATATGCATGGAAATGGTATGATCACACACAATAGCTGTCCAGCAGCTCACAATCAACCTATCGACCCTGCACAGGCCCACAGCTACTCAGCAAGCATAACCAGCCTAGAAGGATAATTCTATGCCCGGGACTCGCGGACATCCCCAAAATCCCACCTTCTATGTTCCAGAGTCAACAAGATCTCACAGGACCACAAGGGTAAATAAAATATATCGGCAAAATACTACAAGCAACGGAGGAACAAAAGTAGGCGGACATGAATAAAGCGGCCAAGGTCTGTGGTACCAACCTAATAAACCAACCCAAGGATGCCCATTAATACAATTTTATTCTATATATGCGGAGTCTAGGGAAAACAAGCCGTAACCTACCTGTCGTCCGATGACAAGCTGCTAAAACGATAATGTCCACGCTCGAACCGCTCCGAAAAACTCCGAAATGAAATCAAACTCGAAATCGGGCTTGAATATCTTGACGTAGATAATTGATTAAACACAAAATTATGTAAATCATGGAATAAGATGCTAACCCACCCACCTGAAAATTATTATACATGTATGCAGCACTGTATAACATCTTCAAATGGTGGAGATTGATGAATAACTCATTAAGAGGTCATTTTGGCAAAAGGAATTATATATTCTTTCAAGCTACTAGATAATTGCTAATTAAAGTATCAATAAGTGGCAGCCACACCTTGACTTGAAGATTGCTGTACACATTCCTCCACTTCCACGTGGAGTGGAGGTGACCATATTAAAATATTCTTATCCCGTTATTTATATATTCGGGTATTGCATAAATTCGTGATATAATAAATATAATTTTTGAATATACCATAATTAACAGAAAATCATTTCAAATAAAACCTACTATATTATAATAATAATTTTTGACATAACTAAATTTACTATCTCCGTTAAAATATTACAATGTATAAAAACCTCATAAAATAAATACATATACAATTATATCGTAACAAAATATTTTTCATAAACCTTTAAAATATTTTGAAAAGGCAATAATAACATAATTTTTACCAAATACAACTTTTAAATAAAATATTTTCAAATACACGCACGATGCTAATAAAATTCTTAAGCTTAGGCTCGTAATTCACCAACGCACGATTTTGATACTCAAGAATTCTCTCGGGATCCTCCCTTATGTTTTATCACTATTTTGGAACTGAAATAGCGTTTTAAAACATGAAGTTGAGGCTTAAATTGTGTTTAACCCGACCCGGTTCGCGTCCCGTTTCGCAACCCATTTTCTGCCAGACAGTTCGCGGTAAAACAGTCATAACTTTTTACTCCGAGATCAGTTGGACGTGAGGTTTTGTGCGTTGGAAACTAGACTCGTAGACCTTCAATTTGGTATTTTGGGGGACTTATAACTCTTCATATATTGAGAGAAAAGCCCTGAGACATTTTACCCAAAGTTCAGGAAATTTGTTAAAGAACTTACGATAACTTTTGTCGATTTGCTTGACTTCAAAACTTATACGTGGAAATGACCGGAAGGGTCATTACACCTAGAATCTCAAAAAGTGAGATAGAATGATATCGGAACTTCCCAGGTCCCAACTAAAGGTCCAACTAGACCATAATCCATGTTCCGGAGCTAACAAAACTGCCAGAATTCGATTCTTAGCATGCTAGATAAAAATGTTGACTAAAATCAATGATTTCCTAAAATAGAGAAATGACCATAAAGACTAAATAAATGGAGTGGGCACCGAACTACCGGTCCTAATAAGCTATAAGTGACTTGGGGCTGCTACAGGCAAGATCTAACAGAACAAATAAGGCAAAAATGAAAGAATAACCATAAGGGTCATTACAATCCTCTAGAACCTGAATAGTCCGCTCAGACTGAGCATTGGTCTTGGGGTGAAACGCTATGCTAAGATCAACCTGGGAACCCAACTCCTCTTGAAAGTCCTAATATTGAACGGTAAACTGAGTACCTTTATCGGATATAATGGATACCTTGAAAACCGTGAAGATGGACTATCTCTTGCACATAAATTCGGGCTAACCTCTTGGCACTGAAGGAAGATTGAACAAATAGGAAGTGGGTAGACTTAGTTAGTCGATCCACAATGACCCAAATGCTATCAAAGCCTCAAAAAGTATTAGGAAACCTAATCACAAAATCTATAGTAATCCGCTCCCACTTCCACTCAGGAATGGGTAATATCTAAAGCAAACTACCTGGTCTCAAGTGCTCGGACTTCACCTGCTGATAGTTCAAGCATCGAGATACGAACTCTACTAGATCCCTCGTCATCCTGATCTACCAGTAATGCTACTTCAAGTCTCTATACATTTACCTCAGGATGAATAAAATATCTACAATAGTGAGCCTTCTTCAATATCAACTGAGTCAAGTCCCCAGCCCTCAAAATGCAAATATGACCCTCGAATCTCAAGACACCCTCTAAATCTAAGGCGACCTTCCTGGCCTCACCCCTTAACACCTGATCTCGAAGACCATATAATTGACTATCCTCAGACTATCGCTCTCAAATTTGATCTAACAATATACACTAAGCCTCAACTCGAGCAAGAATACTCCTAGGGTCAAAAATGTCAAGTCAAACTAAATTATTGGCTAAGAACTGGATGTCCATGGCCAACGGTCTCTTAGAAACTGACAGGAAATCCAAACTCACCATACTCACTGTTTTGGCTCAAGGCATCTGCCACTATATTTGCCTTTCCCTGATGGTACGAAATAGAAATATCATAGTCCTTCAGTAACTGTAGCACATCAACACTGCCTTGAATTAAGATACTTTTGGCTCAGAATGTACTGTACGCTATGATGGCCGGTGAATATATCACAATGAATGTCATAAAGGTAATGCCTCTAAATCTTAAGCGTGAAAACTACCATCGCCAACTCCAAGTCATAGGTGGGGTAGTTGCACTTTTGTACCTTCAACTATCTAGAAGAATACGCAATCACTCAGGCCTGCTACATTATAACACAACCCAAACCATCACCTGAAGCATCACATTAAACTGTAAACCCCTAGTCCTCAACACGAAGAATCAAAATCAGTGCTGAAGTAAATAAAGCCTCGTGCTTCAGAATTCTCACCTCGCACTCGTTGGACCACTGAAATGGGCCATCCTTCCTTATCAGTGTAGTTAATGGCACTGCAATGGAAGAGAATCCCTCAATAAATTAACAGTAGTAACTCGCCAACCCAACAAAACTATGAACCTTGGTAGAATAAGTAGGCCTAGTAGGCCTAGCCCAATCATGGATTGCCTCAATCTTTGCTAGGTCTACCATAATCCAATCCTTAGACACTACGTACCCCAAGAATGCTATAGACTCAAGATAGAACTCACACTTTGAAAACTTGGCATAAAGTCGCTGATCTCTCAAACTCTTGAGCACAATCCTCAAATGTCTCTCATGCTCCTCCCTACTCCTCGAGTAAATAAGGATGTTGTCATTGAATACTATCACGAAAGAGTCTAAATATAACTTGACCGCACGATTAATCAAGTCCATGAATGATGCTGGGTGATAACGCTAAAAAATACTCTCCAATAAGAGGTGGTAGCGATTGTCAGAGCAAAATAAATTAATATCCCGAGGAGTGTCAGAGTCGATCCCACAGAGAGTGGATGTGATGATTTGCCAAGAGATAGTGAAATAGTATTCACCAAGAGAGTAAATGCTCAATAAGATAATAGTATAAATTGAGGGGAACAAGGAATTGGGAAAGTAGCTATATCACAATTCAAACTAGAAAGCAACGTAAAGAAGAGAGTTGTAATCAAATGAGAGGACGATTAAGGATACGTTTCCGATGGGATTTGAATGGGGGTTAGGGTACTTGCCTAAGTATGCAAATTCTCAACAAACGATATGGGTAGCATTGGTTTTAGTCATGTATTTCTATCACTCAATCTTCCAAATATATATCCAATGGTCTCTATTCAAGAACCATGGTTATAACACAAACCAACTAATTCAAGCTTGGGGAAGTCATTCTATTTCTAGCTTAGACTCTTAGATGAGAGTTTCCATCGATTAATCTATTTCTAGCCCTAATCTAAGGTAGAAACCTCAAATTCCCACTATTGAAGTCCTTCTGAACTTTGAACTCCTCTTTCAAGCAAGAACACAGTTAAGTAAATTCAACCAATGTTTGCAACCATAAATTTTAGCATTACAACTTGAGGAATCCAATAGACCCATGTAAATTTATCAATTATAAACATAATTAGGCAAGACCCATAACCAAATTTAAATACACATCATACACATACCCCTAGACAAGGAAATTAGCCACTCATGCTAAGGAAATAAAAGATTATACCAATTGGGTAATTCAAATTTCCATTCATAGTTATGCCAATATCCAAATCCAAGCTAATTTTGTACAAAAATGGTGAATTCTCAAGGTAGAAGATGAAGAGAATACAAGTACACTCTCTGTCTTCCTTGGGAAACTCTCTATGCTGAAAACTATTCAATAATGTGCCAAAAACTCTCAGGTACACTATCCAATTTGGATTTTAGAAGCTTCCCAAAATATCACTTGAAAGTTGACAAAATTACTCCTCGGGCGTGGTGCGATGCAATGTGCGACACATCGTGCGGTCGCACCACACATTGTGCGATCGCACGGCTCCAGTTCTCAGCCCAGCGACTCCAGTCGCTTTAGCTATGATGTGTAAATGGATGTGCGGGCCACACATGCTATTGTGCATATCGCACGGTGGCCGCACCTCTCGACAAATTCTTCTTCTCTTTAAGACACCTTCCCACTTCAACTCGTTTTAAGATCTTTTGGGTAAAATTCCCTTGTTTTCTACTTTTGACCAAGAGTACCTGCATTTGCATCAATTAAGGTAATAATTACCTCTAATTATCATCAAAACATGGCAATAATTCATGAATAAAGGCTCAATAAGTTGGTAGATTACCAACTTATCCAACCCCCAAACTTGAACTATCACTTGTCCTCAAGCAGGATA